>CM070022.1:1520312-1602812 GCA_036247105.1 Cirrhinus mrigala
CAAATAGTTTTATCTTGAGCAAATATTGTCCTATCCCAACAAACCATATGTCAGTGGAAAGCATATTTATTTAGCTTTCAGATGATTTCTAAATATCTGTTTTCTAAATTGCAAAATTAATTTATCCAAAATATTTTTTAATCCAATTTAAAACTGAAGTAGTAATAATAATATCTTCACACTTTTTGCATAATTTGGCAAAATTCCAACTTGATTAGAAATTACTGCAAAAAGTGTTGTTTTTCCTCCGAAACATCTAAACATTCTTAAATCAAGATGCATTGACTAGAGATGCAAAATGTCATAAAATAATGTAAAAAATTATAAAAATGAAGTGAGTTTATGCTTAAAATGAGAAAAAAATTAATAATAATAAATAAATAGGTCAGAAAAATAAACTTAATTCAATTTAAGCTTGGAATAATTACTATTTTTGCGGTTGTTGAAATAAGTCTCTTCTGCTCACCAAGGCTGCATTTATCTGATCACAAATATAGTAAAAATATTAAATATTTGTACAATTCCAAACAACTGTTTTCCATGTGAATATTTGTTAAAACGTAATTTATTTCTGTAATCAAACCTGAATTTTCAGCATCATTACGCCAGTCTTCAGTGTCACATGATCCTTCAGAAATCATTCTAATATGCTGATTTGAAAGAATCTCTTATGCTCCGATTATAAGACTATATTTATGCATTTACTTGATCAAAATAAATGTAGGTGAATTTGGAATTACGTATACTCTTTGAGGTAATAATAATAATATTTTCACACTTTTTTGCATAATTTGTCAAAATTACATCTAAAAATTACATCTAAACATTCTTAAATCAAGATGCATTGACTAGAGATACAAAATGACATAAAATAATGCAAAAAATGATCAAAATCAAGTGAGTTTATTCTTAAAATTACAATAAATAAATAAATAAATAGGTCAGAAAAATAAACTTAATTCATTAAGAAAAACAAACTGACTTTTCTGACCTGTCAGATATTTTTCTCGTTTTAAGCATAAACTCGCTTAATTTTGTAGTCTAAGTTTTGATGTATAAACCTCGTTTTGTTTTTTTTTTGTTTTTTTAAAGACCCTTATGACTGGTTTTGTGGTTCAGGGTCCACATATATAAAAATCTTTAAGTAAAGTGGTACCAAATTATTTTCTTACTTCTTACAGTACAAATATCTAAACATTCTTAAATCAAGATATGTTTACCTAAGAAGCAAAATGACAAAAGTATTGGGGGTAAAGCATTACAAGTAACGCGGTTTGCATAATCAGATTACTTTTTTCCAAGTAACTAGTAAAGTAATGCATTACTTTTGCTGTGAAAACGGTCAAAAATAGAAATTTTCTCTATTAAAAGCAAACAAGAAAGCCCAGGCCACATGAGAAATAGTAATGCAAAAGTAACATAATGCATTACTGTGCATAAAAAAGTAACAAAGTGATGCAATTAGTTACTTTTTAAGGGAGTAATCCAATTTTGTAATGCATTACTTTTGAAAGCGACTTTCCCCAACACTGGACATTAGATATAAAGTCTGAAAAATGTCTCAAAATTAAGTGAGTCTATGCTTCAAATAAGAAAAATATCTGCCAATGTGGTTTGAAAAAAATAAACTTGTTTTCCCTTTTAATTAGGTGTATTTTTCTGACCCCATTGGCAGATATTTTTCTCGTTTTAAGCATAAACTCACTTAATTTTGTAGTCTAAGTTTTGATGTATAAATCTGTTTTAAAAAAAAAAAAAAAAGACCCTTATGACTGGTTTTGTGGTTCAGCGTCACATATATAAAAATCTTTAAGTAAAGTGGTACCAAATTATTTTCTTACTTCTTACAGTACAAATATCTAAACATTCTTAAATCAAGATATGTTTACCTAAGAAGCAAAATGACAAAAGTATTGGGGGTAATGCATTACAAGTAACGCGGTTTGCATAATCAGATTACTTTTTTCCAAGTAACTAGTAATGCATTACATTTTAATTTTTCACTTTTGCTGTGAAAACGGTCAAAAATAGAACGTTTTTCTATTAAAAACAAACAAGAAAGCCCAGGCCAGATGAGAAACAGTAACACAAAAGTAACATAATGCATTACTTCGCATAAAAAAAGTAACAAAGTGATGCAATTGGTTACTTTTTAAGGGAGTAATCCAATTTTGTAATGCATTACTTTTAAAAGTAACTTTCCCCAACACTGGACATTAGATATAAAGTCTGAAAAATGTCTCAAAATTAAGCGAGTTTATGCTTCAAATAAGAAAAATATCTGCCAATGTGGTTTGAAAAAAATAAACTTGTTTTCTCTTTTAATTAGGTGTATTTTTCTGACCTTATTGTCAGATATTTTTCTCATTTTAAGCATAAACTCGCTTAATTTTGTAGTCTAAGTTTTGATGTATAAACCTCGTTTTTTTTTTGTTTTTTTTTTTAAAGACCCTTATGACTGGTTTTGTGGTTCAGCGTCACATATATAAAAATCTTTAAGTAAAGTGGTACCAAATTATTTTCTTACTTCTTACAGTACAAATATCTAAACATTCTTAAATCAAGATATGTTTACCTAAGAAGCAAAATGACAAAAGTATTGGGGGTAATGCATTACAAGTAACGCAATTTGCATAATCAGATTACTTTTTTCCAAGTAACTAGTAATGCATTACATTTTAATTTTTCACTTTTGCTGTGAAAACGGTCAAAAATAGAATGTTTTTCTATTAAAAACAAACAAGAAAGCCCAGGCCACATGAGAAATAGTAATGCAAAAGTAACATAATGCATTACTTTGCATAAAAAAAGTAACAAAGTGATGCAATTAGTTACTTTTTAAGGGAGTAATCCAATTTTGTAATGCATTACTTTTAAAAGTAACTTTCCCCAACACTGGACATTAGATATAAAGTCTGAAAAATGTCTCAAAATTAAGCGAGTTTATGCTTCAAATAAGAAAAATATCTGCCAATGTGGTTTGAAAAAAATAAACTTGTTTTCCCTTTTAATTAGGTGTATTTTTCTGACCTTATTGTCAGATATTTTTCTCATTTTAAGCATAAACTCGCTTAATTTTGTAGTCTAAGTTTTGATGTATAAACCTCGTTTTTTTTTTGTTTTTTTTTTTTAAAGACCCTTATGACTGGTTTTGTGGTTCAGGGTCCACATATATAAAAATCTTTAAGTAAAGTGGTACCAAATTATTTTCTTACTTCTTACAGTACAAATATCTAAACATTCTTAAATCAAGATATGTTTACCTAAGAAGCAAAATGACAAAAGTATTGGGGGTAATGCATTACAAGTAACGCAATTTGCATAATCAGATTACTTTTTTCCAAGTAACTAGTAATGCATTACATTTTAATTTTTCACTTTTGCTGTGAAAATGGTCAAAAATAGAACGTTTTTCTATTAAAAACAAACAAGAAAGCCCAGGCCAGATGAGAAACAGTAACACAAAAGTAACATAATGCATTACTTCGCATAAAAAAGTAACAAAGTCATGCAATTAGTTACTTTTTAAGGGAGTAATGCAATTTTGTAATGCATTACTTTTAAAAGTGACTTTCCCCAACACTGGACATTAGATATAAAGTCTGAAAAATGTCTCAAAATTAAGCATAAGTTTATGCTTCAAATGAGAAAAATATCTGCCACTGTGGTCAGAGAAAATACACTTGTTTTCCCTTTTAATTTGGTGTATTTTTCTGACCCCACTGGCAGATATTTTTCCAAGTTCTAAGCTTAAACTCACTTAATTTGGATGCATTTTAAGTACTGGACTTGGAAAACAAGACGAAAATACTGAAGAAGAAGAAGACGTGTGTTTCTGTTTCCAGGCCATCTTGTGTTTTTGCCTCATGTTGTGTTTTATCAGCAGACGTGTATCTAGGTCAGCCCGTGTTTTCAATGCCGCGGGTCATAACTATCTAAAATCCAGCTGTTGTCCAATTTTAGATTTGTTTCTTTTGGGTTTGTAAAGTTTTAACCTCAGAGCAAGTCATTTTATGGGTGATTCAGTTGCTTCTGTTGTTGCCCAGGGTGAAGGAGTTATAATAAATCTCTTTCGCTCTGAAGGCAGAAAATGTGAGGGCTTCAGCCCAGAAAGACATGATTGGTTATACTCGAAGTTTAATCTCGGCTTGGAAGAGACCGCCCCACTGTTTTGGGTAAACATCCCCAGAATTCAGATCTCCGCAGGGGGAAAAACCGAGTTCGTAACAGAGGTACGACCGATTCGGAGAGGCATTTGGAGAAAACTAATGAGACGAGAGTCTGGGCTCCTGCAGCGAGCCCAATATAATCAAAGACGTAAAGCGTTCGGCAGCGAGTTCTTCGCATTGTCTTGAAGGGTTGTAATGAGGAGACACGGCTGTGTTTTCCAAAAACAAACCCTTTCAAGTCTTGCCTGATTTATGGCACGCCACTTACAGTAGCTGTTTTGTTTTCCAGATGAATTGTATTTACTAAATTTCATTGGAGAGAACAAACGCGATGATTAAAACCTCTGCCGTCTCTTCCCGTGACGCTCGTTATGTGCTAACTCTCTTAGTATGCATTCAGATGCTAATAAGCGCTGCACAACGAGTTTTTGTGAAATCTGTCCAAAATCTGTCCGTTAATCCAAAAACTTTTTTTCTTTATTAGTTTCTAGATTTAAAGTTTTTGGATTCGTTTTTGGATTAAAATAATAATATCTTCACACTTTTTGCATAAAAACATCTAAACATTAAGTCAAAATGCATTGACTAGAGATGCAAAATGTAAAAATAATTTTCAAAAACTTTATGCTTAAAATGAGAAAAAAATATATTAAATAATATATAAATAGGTCAGAAAAATAAACTTAATTTACTAGGAAAACAAGTCAACTTTTCTGACCCTATTGTCAGATAATTTTCTCATTTTAAGCATAAATTTAATTAATTTTATAGTCTAAGTTTTGCTAAACCAGCACTAACTGGCATAAACCAGCAGCGATGGAAAATGTTGTCAGATTTACAAAGAAGTTTAAAAAATAGTCCAGACAAACATCTTAAACTTAGCATGAACCTATTATATTATATATTATATTAAATAGATAATATTTATCTATTTTCAAAATGCATTTTATTGATCTTTATTGAACTTTATTTCAAAAACATTTTTAATTACTTTTTGGATTAAAAAAAATAATAATAATATCTTCACACTTTTTGCATATTTTGGCAAAATTACATCTTGATTGTAAATTATGCAAAAACATCTTTAAATCAAGGTGCATTGACTAGAGATGCAAAATGACATAAAATAATGTAAAAATGATCAAAATGAAGTGAGTTTATGCTTAAAATGAGAAAAAAAATATGTTAAATAAATAGAAAAATAAACTTAATTCAACAAGAAAACAAGTCAACTTTTCTGACCTATTGTCAGACATTTTTCTCATTTTAAGCATAAATTTGATTAATTTTGTAGTCTAAGTTTTGCTAAACCAGCACTAACTGGCATAAACCAGCAGCGATGGAAAATGTTGTCAGATTTACAAAGAAGTTTAAAAAATAGTCCAGACAAACATCTTAAACTTAGCATGAACCTATTATATTATATATTATATTAAATAGATAATATTTATCTATTTTCAAAATGCATTTTGTTAATCTTTATTGAACTTCTTTAATTCAAAAACATTTTTAATTAATTCAAAAAAATAATAATATCTTCACACTTTTTGCATAATTTGGCAAAATTACAGCTTGATTGTAAATTATGCAAAAACATCCTTAAACCAAGGTGCATTGACTAGAGATGCAAAATGACATAAAATAATGTAAAAATGATCAAAATGAAGTGAGTTTATGCTTAAAATGAGAAAAAATATGTTCAATAAATAGAAAAATAAACTTAATTCAATAAGAAAACAAGTCAACTTTTCTGACCTATTGTCAGACATTTTTCTTGTTTTAACTCATTTAATTTTGTAAGTTTTGCTAAACCAGCACTAACTGGCATAAACCAGCTGGCCTTTGCAGCAATTGAAAATGTTGAAAAATGTTTTTTTTAAAAATTGTCCAGACAAGCATCTTAAACTCAGCATGAACCTGTATTTACCTATATTTATCTATTTTCAAAATGCATTTTATAGATCTTTATTTTTTTAAACCAAAAACATTTTTTAATTACTTTTTAATTTTGGATTCAAATTGAAGTAATAATAATAATATCTTCACACTTTTTGCATATTTTGACAAAATTACAACTTGATGGGAAATTACTGCAAAAAGTGTTGTTTTTCCTCAGAAACATATAAACATTTCTTAAATCAAGATGCATTGACTAGAGATGCAAAATGACATAAAATAATGCAAGAATGATCAAAATGAAGTGAGTTTATGCTTAAAATGAGAAAAAAAAGTCATGTTAAATAATAAATAAATAGGTCAGAAATTCAACAGAAAAACAAGTCAACTTTTCTGACCCTATTGTCAGATATTTTTCTCGTTTTAACCATAAACTCATTTAATTTTGTAGTCTAAGTTTTGCTTAACCAGCACTACACTGGAATTTTTTTTTCTTCCTTGGATATTTATACTACAAAACAAGAAGAAAATACTAAGAATTCTTGAATCAGGATACATGTACTTGGCAAGTAAAATGACTTATGATATGTCATTTTCTAAAAAAAAAATAAATAAATAACATTTTTTCTTCGCTTAAAACAAGCAAAAATATCTGCCAATGGGGCAAGAAAAATAATTTTAAATCAAAGCTTAAACAAGGTTATTTTTCCTGCCCCCACTGGCAGATTTTTTGCCACACAATTTAAGTAATTTTTTCAGAAAACAAGACATAATATCTAATTTTACTTAGTAAATGCATCCTGATTCATGAATTTGTAGTTATTTATACTAGAAATCAAGACAAATGCAATAGAAATTGTTGTCAGATTTACAAAGAAGTTTAAAAAATAGTCCAGACAAACTCAGCATGAACCTATATTTACCTATATTTATCTATTTTCAAAATGCATTTTATTGATCTTATTGTGAATAGTTCATCCAAAAACTTTTTTATTAGTTTTTGGCTTAAAATTGAATTAATAATATCTTCACACTTTTTGCATAATTTGACAAAATTACAGCTTGATTGGAAATTACTGCAAAAAGTGTTGAAACATCTAAACATCTTAAATCAAGATGCATTGACTAGAGATGCAAAATGACATGAAATAATGTAAAAATGATCAAAATGAAGTGAGTTTATGCTTAAAATGATATATAAAGTAATAAAAAAAATTCAATAGGAACACAAGTCAACTTTTCTGACCCTGTTGTCAGATATTTTTCTCGTTTTAAACATAAACTCATTTAATTTTTGTAGTCTGTTTAAAATAGGTTTAAAAATGCTGCAGACAAACATTTTAAAGTCAGCATGAACTGAAAATCTGCCCTATCTGTTTTCAAAATGCATGTTATTGGTTTTATTGTAAACGGTTCATCCGTGTATATTTTTCTAAAAACTGATTTACTGATTTGACCTTTTCAGTAATTTTTCAATGCATCTCATAGTGCGTTATGTTTGCATATTTTTCATGTCTTAGAAATATTGACCTGTTTAACCAGAATTTCATAATTGGGTGAATAAACCCAAGTCCCACCCTACATCAATAATCGAAAACCCACTTGGATGTACGTCACAATATTGAAAAGAAGATCCGTCACTACTTCTGTTTCATCACGACTTCAATTAATGTAATGCACAATTTTGTTGCATTATGTTTGTATGTCCTTAAATCAAAAAGCAAGGTGTTTCTGAGTGTCTCACATGTGTTTCTTTGTCTTCTCCTCAGGCTGTCCCTGTTGATTTCAGCTCCATTGTGTGTTGAACAACCATTAGGACGATGGTGTGGGACGTGTGTGTATCTTCTCCGTGGCCTGACTGGGTGTTGACGAGATGGTCTGTTGTAAATAAATGATGAGCGGATCTGTTTACAGGCGCACACAAAAGCTGGAAGACATTCCCAGGGTGTAGGATGCCCTGCCCGCAGGCCTTCAGCGTTCATTCAGACACTTTTCTGTCAACAGGTTCGACGAATCCTCAAAGGTGAGAACCAGATTTAGACATCCAGACAAGACCAACAAACAATACTGAGCTCTCAGGAGATTTGCAGCTCCTCTGAGATTTTTAGACTATTGAGATTTTCCTTTTTTTTTTGTAAGATTTTCGGTCACGTGATCTCAACATGTCGGCGTCCATGAGAGACCCTCACATATATAAATAATAAATCAGCTTTTTATTATGAATATGCTATAAAAGTAAGTTTTAAAACAAAGAAATCAACTTTAATAGGCTGCTGATTTGAGTTTTCCCTTTCTGATCTCATGTGAGTGAATTATTTTAATGATAGTTCTAATGAAGTACTGCTCAATTCTTCTGAAACTTTTTTTAATGAGGAAAAAAATATCTCGATTTGATAGTTTGCAGCTACTTTAATGACATTCAGACATTTAAAGTAGACTTCAATATGAGATTAGAGGAAAACATTTGCAAAACATTTGCACTCCTCTGACAAACTTTGTAAAGCATTTTCTTGCAAAAGTATTGCATTCCCCAAAAAACATTGCATTCTCTCGCAAAACAATTACTTTCTATCACAAACGTATTGCTTTCCCCGCAAAAAAACAACAAAAAAAAAATTTGTTTTTCTCTCACAAAACATCTGCATTCCCCCAAAAAGTGTTGCGTTTTCTTGCAAAACATATGCATTCCCCCAAGAAACCTTGCACACTCTCTCAGAAGTATTGCATTCACCCTAGAAACCTTGCATTTTCTTGCAAAACAATTGTTTTCTCTTGCAAAAGTATTGCATTTCCTCAAAAAAACTTTGCATTCTCTTGCAAAACCTTTGCATTTTCTTGCAAAAGCATTCCATTCTCCAAGAAACTGTGTCCTTGAGAAATTTGGTGATTGGTTCCAAAAGTATTATGTTACCATGCCAAAAAAACGTTGCTAGTTCTCACATAAACATTTGCATTCACCTAAGAAGCTTTGCATTCACAAAAGTATTGCATTGCCTCGCCGAACAGTTGCCATATCTTGCAAAACATTTGCTATCCCCCCAAAAAACTTGCAAAACAGTTTCACACTTTCCCAAAGGTATTGCATTCCTTCAAGAAACTTTGCATTTTCTCACAAAACATTTGCATTCCCCCATAAAGTGTTGCTTTTGGTTGCAAAACATTTGCGTTTCCTTGAAAAACCTGCCGTTCGGTTGCAAAAGTAT
Organism: Cirrhinus mrigala; assembly: GCA_036247105.1. Lineage (NCBI taxonomy): Eukaryota > Metazoa > Chordata > Actinopteri > Cypriniformes > Cyprinidae > Cirrhinus > Cirrhinus mrigala. Next base: position 1,529,581 of record CM070022.1, read on the forward strand.
TGTGTTTCCTTCCAAAAATTGCGTTCTCTTGTAAACATTTGCATTTCCTTGAAATTGCATTTGCGTTCACCTGAGAAACTTTGTGTTCAGTTACAAAACATTTGCAATCACTCAAAAGTATTGCGTTCCCCACAAAAAAAATAAAAATAAAATAATAATAATAATTTGTGCTCTCACAAAACATTTGCATTCCCCCAAAAAGTGTTGCGTTTGGTTGAAAAACATTTCGGTTGTTTTGCAAAACTTGCCTTAGCGGTTCCTTGAAAAACTTGCCATTCAATCGCAACAGTATTACGTTTCCCCAAAAAAACATTGCATTCTCTTGCAAAACATTTGCATTCCCCCAAGAAACTTTGTGTTCGGTCCCAAAACATTTGCACTCTTTCTCAAAAGTATTGCATTTGTCCAAGAAACCTTGCATTTTCTCACAAGACAATTGCTTTCTTTTGCAAAAGTATTGCGTTTCCTCAAACAAACTTTGCATTGTCTTGCAAAACCTTTGCATTTTCTTGCAAAACCTTTGCATTTTCTTGCAAAACCTTTGCATTTTCTTGCAAAAGCATTGCATTCTCCAAGAACAATACATGTGTGCTCACCTGAGAAACAAAAGTATTACGTTATCCCACAAAAAACTTGGCATGTTCTCACATAAACATTTGCATTCAACTGAGGAACTTTGCGTTCACAAAAATTATTGCATTCCTCCAAGAAACTTTGCATTCTCTCACAAAGAATTTGTGTTCTACCAATTTTGCATCCTCTCGCAAAACAGTTGCATCCTTTCCTAAAAGGTATCGCATTCCTCCAAAAAACTTTGCATTCTCTCACAAATCATTTGCGTTGCTGAAAGATGTTGTGTTTGGTCCCATCATTTGCATTCCCCTGAAAAATTTGGTGTTTTGTCTGCAAAAGTGTTGCATTTTCTTGAGAACCTTTGCATTATCTTGTAAACGCAGTGTTATCCCTTAAAAACTTTGCATGCTTTCACAAAACATTTGCGCTTCCCAAAGAATCTTAGCATTATGTCGCAAAACAGTTGCACTCTTTCACAAAAGCATTCCATTTCCTCAAAAAAAACTTTGCATTCTCTGGCAAAACCTTTGCATTTTCTTGCAAAAGCATTGCATTCTCCAAGAAACTTTGTGTTCGGTCGCAAAACATTTGCACTTTCTTTCAAAAGTATTGCATTCACCCCAAAAAAAACTTGCATTCTCACATAAACATTTGCAAACTTTGTGTTTGGTCGCAAAACATTTGCATTCCATTCTCCAAGAAAATGTGTGTCTCTGAGAAATTTGATGTTTGGTTGAAAAAGTATTACGTTACCCCCCAAAAACTGCATGTTCTCACATAAACATTTGCATTCACCTGAGAAACTTTGTGTTCACAAAAATTATTGCATTCCTCCAAGAAACTTTGCATTCTCTCACAAAGAATTTGCGTTCTCACAATTTTGCATCCTCTCGCAAAACAGTTGCGTCCTTTCCCAAAAGGTATCGCATTAATCCAAAAAACTTTGCGTTCTCTCACAAAACATTTGCATTCCCCTGAAAAATGTGGTGCTTTGTCTACAAAAGTGTTGCATTTTCTCGAGAACCTTTGCATTATCTCGTAAACGCAGTGTTACCCCCTAAAAACTCTGCATGCTCTCACAACTCGCATTTTGTCGCAAAACAATTTTGCATTCGTCAAAGAAACTTTACGCTCTCTCACAAAACATTTCCGTTCTCTTGCAAAAGCATTGTTTTACCCCAAAAGACTTTGCATGCTCTCACAAAACACCTGCGCTCCCCAAAGAATCTTACCATTTTGTCGCAAAACAGTTGTGTTCTTCCTAAAAGTATTACATTTCCTCAAAAAAACTTTGCATTTTCTGGCAAAACCTTTGCAGTTTCTTGCTAAAGCATTGCATTCTCCAAGAAACTTTGTGTTCGGTCGCAAAACATTTGCACTTTCTTTCAAAAGTATTGCATTTGCCCAAGAAACCTTGCATTTTCACGCAAAGCAACTGCTTCCTCTTACAAAAGTATTGCATTTCCTCAAAAAAAACCCTGTGCATTCTCTTGCAAAAGCATGGCGTTCTCCAAGAAATTTTGTGTCCCCAAGAAATTTGGTATTTGGTTGCAAAAGTATTAAATTGCAACCCCAAAAAACTGTGTTTGGTTGCAAAACATTTGCACTTTCTCTCAGAAGCATTCCATTCTCCAAGAAAATTTGTCCTTGAGAAATTTGATGTTTGGTTGCAAAAGTATTACGTTACCCCCCAAAAAACTTTGCATGTTCTCACATAAACATGGTCGCAAAACATTTGCATTCCCCTGAAAAATGTGGTGTTTTGTCTACAAAAGTGTTGCATTTTCTCGAGAACCTTTTCATGATCTCGTAAACGCAGTTACCCCCTAAAAACTCTCACAACTCGGATTTTGCCGCAAAACGATTTTGCATTCGTCAAAGAAACTTTACGCTCTCATAAAACATTTTCGTTCTCTTGCAAAAGCATTGTTTTACCCCAAAAAACTTTGCATGCTCTCACAAAACATTTAAAATATCTAAAAAAAAAAAAAAAAAAAAAAACCTTTGTGTTCCCCTGCAAAACCACTGAAAAATGTTTTCACAAAAGTTTTGTGAATGAACGCAAAGTTTCTCGAGGGAACGCAAATAATAATCTTATATTTTTCCTCCTATCTAATCTTTTCTTTACCATCACCTTGTTCCTTATCTTGAGCATTTCTGTGGAGTTTTTCGCAGGGAATGTGGGATTGTTTTGTTCAGACCGCAGTGGAAAACCACCTTGGAGATTTTAGATCTGACGGCGTGCCAGAAACACACACACAGTTGGATCATCTTCAGCAGGAATTTTACTTCCTATAAAGCGTTTTCAGGGCAGAAAGGAAAACCTTTGCTGAGCAGAGATAACCTGTTGGTTTCAGGCCCGAGAACACGTCTGAGTGAGTTCAAATGCTGCGCGCCCATCTTGATAATGACGTTATCGTTCTGCGATTACCGCTTTGTTCCTTACTACTGTTTCCTTCCATCCGTTGCAGGAGAAGCGGACGAACTTCCAGGCCCCTCCGGTCAGTGTTCCTCCTCAGTCGCCCCTTTGTTCCAGCAGATTTTATTCATCTCTAATTTTTATAATTTCCGGAACATTTTGGATCTGGATCCTTTCCATGCAGAAAATGAGTCTTAATATGAACCTTATTTCGGGGCAGTTTGCTGAAAGGCATCTTTGTTAGCTGAAGAAATGCAGCGTGTCGTGTTTCCTAAGTTGAGTTTGGTCATTTTTCGTCTAGGTGCCCATATTACCTCGACGACTTCTTTGTTTTGTTCACTTTGAATTCTTTAAATTAGATGTGAGGTTTCATGAAAACACTTTCAGTGGCTGCAGAGATTATTTGGGTCACATTCAGATGTTGCTTTAATCTGATGTGTATCTGATATCTGGTCATCTGGCTTAGATCTAAACACTTAAATCAAGTTTTTGTCTACTTTTCTGCTTGTACTGGCCTGTCTCAGGTAATGTTAGTTGATGCATGTGTACATTTGTGCCATCGTTGGCATGCGACTTTAACATCTCATTCGTTTTCAAAGAGAAAGTTGAGAGTTTATTATATATTATCGTTTTTTGTTATTGTATCAGTTATAGAAATTTATTGTCTTATAAACAGTGTCCTAAATTAACAAGTTCATTGAGAAAATGTATAGAGCTGCTTAAGTATATTTTGTTATTAGAGAAACGTTAATCTTAATTATTTAATTATTTAAAATTATCCTAATTTATATAAATAATTTAATTAAATCATATTATATTATATAATATATATTATATATTTTAATTAGTTATTTTTCCCTATATATATATATATATATATATATATATATACACGTGTACACAAACATAATTATTTAAATAAAATGTGTTTATATTAGTTTTTTTGTTTTTCAGAAATATACATATTTCAGAATTTTTTTCACATATTTTATTAACTATTTATATTGATTATATTAAAACATTTGATGTATTATATATGAAATACATATATAATAATAAATATTTAATTTATTATTAATATATGCATTTTATATATATATATATATATATATATATATATATATATATATATATATATATATTAACAAGTTCAATGAGAAAATGTATAGAGCTGCTTAAGTATCATTTATTACAAACATTTATCTTAATTATTTAATTATTTATAATTATCTTAATTTATATAAATAATTTCATTAAATCATATTATATTAAAATAAAATTTCTATATTTGTAATTTGGATTTAGATGTGTGTGTGTGTATGTGTGTATATATATATATATATATATATATATATATATATATATGTAATAGTTCTGTCAAATGATTAATCATGATTAACCGCATCCAAAATAAGTTTTATTACATAATTTATGTGTACTATGTATATATAAATAAACACACATTCATGTAAATATAATATATATTAAAATATGTTATGTTTGTGTATTAAAAATATTTATATATAATATGTACATATAATATATACATATGTACATGTAAAATCAATTTTTTTATATATATATTTACTGTATGTGTGTGTATTTATATATACATAATAAATATACACACATGTATTATGTAAACAAAAAACTTTTATTTTGGATGTGATTAATTGCAATTAATCGTTTGACAGTGCTATTATATATTTTAATTAGTTTTTAGATATTTTTTCTATATATAATTTCTATAATTATTTAAATAAAATGTGTTTTTTTTTTCAGAAATTGTATCTTTTTTTCCCTTTTTTTTAAACTTTATTTGTATTGATTATATTAAAACATTTGATGTATTATGTATGAATATAATATATACATTTCATATATATGTATATATATATATATATATATATATATGTATACGTGTATACATACATAATTGTTTATAAAATTGTATATATTTTATCATTATATTTTAAAATATTTAATATTTTATAAATTACGTCTGTTCACTTTATATTTATTAATCATTTTTATTTTATTTTTAACTTACTTTTTAACTTCTTTTTACCTTTTTATTTATATTAGTCATATTAAAACATTTGATGTATTTATATCTGAATTTATATTCAGGTCATTGTGTAACTCAAAGATATTCCTCAGTGAAAACTGTGCTTGACTGCTCATTAGGACAGCGATTTTCATTTTAGTGGTTTAATATGAGGAACATGTCGTCACATGGAGTGTTCAGCCTCCTAGTTGAACTTCTGATGGTAAAGTTGTCAGAAAACATAAACCACAACACATCTTTACTTTAGGAGACTGTATGACTTACATTTGAATCACTCGAATTGCATCAGCGAGGCTCTGATTTTCATTCTTAAACCACGTATTAATTCAGTTCCCAGTAAAGTCACCAACCAACAGCTGAACAACGGCTAAATTTAATTTCTTTATGACCATTTTCACTCCCATTTGATGCTTGATGAATGTTCATTTTGGCAGTAAAACAGCACGCATCCTTAAAAGATAACAAAACGACGAGTAATTCAGTCATTTCACAGTCTCTAAAAGACAATCGCTGCATTACGCTGGACTCAATCCTGCACGCAGCATTCATTTACACGTTCTCTCGGTACAGAGATCAAAGCGGAACGAGGTCAAAGGTCAGGAGATGCCGGGAATCAGCATTTACGCTGAAAATGGCTCGGCCTCTTTCTCATCCAGAACTTCTTCCCACTGGCGCTCGCTCAACCGCTCAAATGCAGATCAGAGGAAGCGAGTTTATGTCCTGCTTTGGCTGGAAAAAATTGAAATGGTTTTTTTCGTTTTTCTCGGAATCATTATGGGGAAATATCACAGCCAAAGGCAGCGAATAAATACAGTCGCGGTCGGCTGGAGAGATGAAAAAAAGCCGTTCATTAAATTACAGGAATTACTGGAGAAAATCAAATGGCCAGTGAGGTCTGTGAAGCACACAGAGTATCTAGTGAGCTGCATTTTAAGATATCAAATACATAAGACTGAGATGCATAATTCAAATGCATAATTTTATTTGGCTGCAGTTAAGTCTACTGCAATTAATTGGCGAGTCTCCCATGTGCTTCTTGTAAGGAGTCACTTTGTTTTGGAATAAACGCATTAATGCATTACAAGTAACGTGAGTCACGTAATCAGATTACTTTTTCAAGTAACTAGTAAAGGAATGCATTACTTTTTAATTTGCTTTTTCAAATAAGTAACGCCAGTAACTGTTTTCCACTTTTTGGCTGAGCACTCTTGCAGAGGCATTGTGTGCACTCTGTGTGAACTTGATGATTACTATGGATCTAGACCGAATGTCAGCATGAATTTACTCATCTCACTTGCACAAAAACAGATTCATTATTCTTCAAAATGAATAAAAACTGTGAAATGCAAACTCGCAATATGTGAGTTAGTTAAGTTAAATAACACAAATATCCTTTATGTATTTAATTCCTTCAGCCTGACACTTATTTATTACGCTTTTGGTGTAAAAGGGCTTTTACCATTTGTCAAAAGTAGCACTTTTTTATATTAGAAACAAACAAGTAAGCCCAGGCCAGAAGAGGAAACAGTAATGCAAAAGGATTACTTGGATTACTTTCCGTAAAAAAGTTACAAAGTAATTCAGTTAGTTACTTTTTTTAGGGAGTAACACAAATTTGTAATGCATTACTTTTAAAAGTAACTTTCCGCAACACTGTTGCTGGCTTACATTTACATTTATGCATTTAGCAAATGCTTTTGTTCAAAGCAACTTTCATTGCATTTAATGTTTACATTTGATCAGTTCATGCACTCCCTGGGAATCGAACCCATGACCATGCAGTTGTGAGCATCATGCTCTACAACAGTAACCCATCTAGCAAAAAATGTTCTAAGAATGTTCGCATTAGTGTTCTTAAAAATGTTATTTCTGAACGTTCAAAACATTCTGTTTTTTAAATGTTTTAAAAACGTTTTTTCATGGTTGTGTGAACATTAAGGGAACATTTTGTTTTTGCAAACATAATGGAAATGCTACTTTTGAATCTTTTCTAAACATTCTGAAATAAGTATCCAGCTAACAGAGAATGTTCTCTCAAAGCTATGAACAAACATTCCAGTAATAATAGAATGTTCATCAAGGTTATCAGGACTTTTAATGATTTTCTCAAAACCTCAGCAAACAAACAAACAAACAAACAAAACATGTTTTTACATTGTAACATTATTTCCTGAAACATTTTAATTCAATGTTTGTCTAACATTTTTTAAATGTTGCTACATGTTACAGAATGCTCAGAGAACGTTCAGAAGTAACGTTAGAAATGTAATGTTTGCAGAATTCTAAATCAGAATGTTCCCTTAATGTTTGCGCAACCAAGAAAGAAAAGTTTTTAAGAATTGTCACTGACATTGTCAATTTAAGACATTGTCAAGAATCAGAAATAGCATTTTTATAACCTAATGATAACATTAATTAAACTGTTCTTAGAACAAAATGTTAATTGAGAGTAAGATTGATTAATAATATATAAATTGCTGTATTGAAGAATTATTAATTATATTCAAATATAAGTATTATTAATATTTATATTTGATTTTTCAAATATAAGTTTATTCATATTAATTACTGATGTTATTTAAAAATATATATATATATATTATATTTTCTACATCATGGATTTCACAACAAAATATTTACTTAAAGTACCTGTGAGATTTCATCAATGGTCACATGGCATGCAGGTGACAAAAAAAAAAAAAAAAAAAAAAATATATATATATATATATATATATATATATAGTATTTTGTTTTTGTTTGTTTCTGTTTTTATTTATTTTAATTTAAATTATTTTTATTTTTTCATTTTAAAGTTAATTATTTTAATTTTACATTTTTAGCGTTCATTTATTAGCTTTTCATTAACTTCCCTTTGTGATTGTGCACCTAACATTCCTATAATGTTTGCAGATTTATGAACTAGAATTTACCTGTAATGTTTGCATAACCAAGCAAAAAAAAAAAAAAAAAAAAAAAAAAAAATATATATATATATATATATATATATATAATATATACACACACATATATATTTCTATTCATATTTTATAGTTATTTATTTTAATTTTACATTTTTAGTGTTCAATTATTAGCTTTTCAGCAACTTCCCTTTGTGATTGTACACCTAACATTCCTATAATGTTTGCTATGAACTGGAATTTTCCCTTAGTGTTTGCATAACCAAGCAAAAAAAAAAAAAGTTGTTCTGAATGTTAAGCTAAACTAGGTATCTAACAAAACATAGGTACATGTTTGTACATGGGTACTACTATTCCATGAACAATGTTTTTGAGAACATGAATGAATGTTCTGTTAATGTTACTGGTAGAGCATTTGTTCATAATGTTGAGAGAACATTGTCAGAACATTCTGAGAACATTCCCTGTTAGCTGGGTCATTTGTTGATTGAACAAAATCTTTATTGGACCACCGTGATACTTGAGTGATTCCACATCCCTCCACCAGTCCATATGTGTGTGTGTGCGTGTGTGTGTGTGTTTGTGTGTTGTGCTGCATGAGCGCTGTGTTTGATCCTGTTGTGCGCAATGAGCCGTACTGCAGAAGCCCTGAAGCTGTGTGTTCAGTATGAGCGTGAGTTTATTCGCATGTGCGCGTACATGATTGCCTGCATAAGTTTGTCTGCACGCTCTCCTGCATTTATAGCGTGTGCATGTTCCTGTCTCTCACCTCACATGCGTGATTCCAGCAGATGGAACTGGTTTCACACAGCTGGCCAAAGCAATTATGAATTATAAACAAGCTTTGCAGAAAACCACACACACACTTGCTCTTCATTCAGTCTTTCTTCTCTATTTTTATGTCTGTCGATCACACACATGCAGATGACGTGTACATTTACGAGCTTTGATGATTTCCTCAAGCCACCAGCTGAACTGATGTTTCATTCATTTACACTTGGGAGACGCAAGAAAATAAAAACAGAAAAAGTTAAAATAAAATATTGGACATTATAGTCACAATAAGTCATTATGAGTCACACTTGAAAATGCATGAGTCACATTTCTGCCAAAAAAATCTGAATTTTATGATAATCATACACTTATAATCATACACAACAGGGTTATTATTGTTAACAAAAACTAGAACCTAAAAAAAAAGCTTGAGATAAACATCAAATTGAACAAATGCTATAAAATAAAAATTCTCATTTTTATTTAACCTGAAGTATTAAAATCACAAAAAAATAAATAAACTGAATAAAATCATAATAGACTGTGTTCACATTAATTAAGAGAAGCATAATTATGAGGATAATTTATCGATCAGGGTTTTTCAAACTGAGGTTCATGAAGGGAAGATGATTACAAGCTAATAATTAAATTGTAAAAGTTTACAATTAAAATAAATAATAAAAAAAAACATTTAAACAGATACTTTTTTAATAATGTACGATTTTGTAATGCATTACTTTTCAAAGTAACTTTTATTCAGAGAACATTTAAATGTAACATTCCCATAATGTTTGCAAAAATATACATTTGAATATTCCCCTAAATATTTGCGCCAAAAAAAAAAAGATATTCTGCACATTCAGCAAACATTCAGAAATAATGTTTTTATAACTTAGTGTTAACAAAATGTTGTTAATCAAGTTATGTTGTAAGTATTGTAGTTTGTTTCAAGATATTAAATAATTATAATATTCAAATATAATTATGAATAATAATTATTACTGATATTATTCCGTAATTTTATGGAATTTGGGTTATTTAGTTATTTAATTTTAGTTTAAAAATTACTTAATGTACAAAATATTTACTTAAAGTATCCCTGATATTTAATATTTGATGTATTGTTGTTTATTTTAAAATATTAAATAATTATTAATAAAATATATTAATGTTATTATTATTATTATTGATGTTATTACATGATCAAATTTATTTATAGATTACCAATAATTTAACATATTTGCATGTTCATGTTTTCATTAAAACAAATATATATATATATATATATATATATATATATATATATATATAATTTCAAAATCATCATATAATTAATTATTAGCTTTTCATAAACTTTCCTTTGTGAACTTAACACGCCCATAATGTTTCCAAAATTATAAATTGGATATTTTCCTTAATGTTTGCACAACTTAAAATCAATACAAATAATTAAAAAAAAATCCTCATTTTCATTAAACTTGAACTATTAAAATAACTAAAAAATAAATAAAACTAAAACAAATAAACAAAATTAACAAAAAGCTATAAAAAATGAGAAAAATACACAAGAAAACAACTAAAATTAATATAAATAGACAAGTAAAATCTAATTCAAAATATAAACAAAATTTATAATAGCATATCAATGCTGCTAAAATAAAATTTGTAAATTTGGCTGTTGATTTTTTTAATTGGCTGTTGGCAGCCATTTTTATTGATGCCTCATTGATCATGTTAAGACTTCCAGCACATGAATTTCAGTTTAATTAATTCTGCAATTGTTTTGCTTTTTTCTTTCTCTTCTGTATAGCGCCACCAAATGGTACAATTTGGACATTATTTAAGGCATCCTCAGAATAGCCTAAAGTCTGTGTTTCATTAATATTTCTGAAACAGTCTGAATGAAAATCTTTTGTGATACGAGCAAAAGAAGACCAGTGTGCGGTTACTAGATTCTTTTTCTCAGGAGAAACATCTGAAAGCAGCAAACTCTACTGAATCTTGCTGTCTAGAAACAACAGAAACATGAAGGAGATCTCGTGTGTTTTCTTTCTCCCTGACAGATGGAGAGAAGAAGGAAAGATCAGAATGAGAAGAACTGATCCCATTCGCACGGGTCTGGGTGAAGTTCGTGACCTTCAGTGATTTACGTCGGGCTCCAGATCTCCGTTCATCAGGGGAGCGACGCTCCCATCATCCTCATCTCTGCACTTCCTCTTTGTTCTCCATCTGCTGAGCTGCGAGTGCCAGAAATCTGACATTTACACAAACGCCCTGCGTCTTACACCCGCTCTGATAAAACACGCCGCGTCTCAGGAGTCGGCCCGAGTTCATTGTTCGCCGACCCCTTTTTCAGCGCTGCTTTAAACACTACAATGTTCATACTAACTCAACTATAAGTAAATCCGCTTCACCAGCTAGAATTACTCTTTGACACAATACCAAAATAGACTAATACAATCAAATACAACACTCATTTATTATTAAATATTCTATTGATCTATTTATATCCTATTAAACTGTCAGCAACTGAACTGCAGTGCTCAGACTTTTTCAAATATAGTGAATTAAAGGAGAAGTCCACTTCCAAAACAACGATTTACAAATTATTTACTGACCCCCTTGTGATCCAAGATGTTCATGTCTTTCTGTCTTCAGTTGTAAAGAAATGATGGTTTTTGAGGAAAACATTTCAGGATTTTTCTTCATATAATTGACTTAAATTGTGCCCCCTGATTTTGATCTTCCAAATGTAGTTTAAATGCAGCTTCAAAGGGCTCTAAACGATCCCAGCCGAGGAAGAAGGGTCTTATCTAGCGAAACGATTGGTCATTTTCTTTCGAAAAATAAAAATGTGTATACTTTTTAAGCACAAAAGCTCATGCGCGTTCACGACGTACCATTGAATCACGTCGAAAGGTCGCGCGGAACGTAGGCGGAACTACAGACCCAGTGTTTACAAAGCGAACGCGCAAAGACTAAGGAAGCGCAAGTAAGTCAAACGCTGTTTACAAACGAAAAGGTACAACGATGTCGGACGATTCTGAAGGTGTAGGAGAAAATAAGATGGAGTTTTTTTGCCATTCTCTACCTTTTTGAGCCGGAGTACACAGATGATGAACTTAGAAGTGATTCGTAATAGTGATGGGAAGTTCGGATCATTTTACCGACTCTGAACTTTGAGTCTCGTTCAGCAAAATGAACGAATCTTTTTTCGAGTCATTTCGTTAATTTGAGCAAAATCAGCGTCACGTGACAGCCCCATAAGATGAACGAACGACTCGGAAAAACCCGAAGACTCGAAACAGGTGAACTAATTCCAGTACAGAAGCTAATAGGATGTTGCGCATGCGCGACTGAACGAATCACTCCCCGAGACGACTCGTTCTTCGCGAGTCACATTAAAGATTCGTTCAAAATGAACGAACGCGCATCCGAGAGCCTGTGCTACGCAAGCTTTTGTGCTTAAGAAGTATACAAATTTTTATTTTTCGAAAAAAATGACCGATCGTTTCGCTAGATAAGATCCTTCTTCCTCAGCTGGGATCGTTTAGAGCCCTTTGAAGCTTCATTTAAACTACATTTCGAAAGTTCAAAATCGGGCACAATTGGAGTCCATTATATGAAGAAAAATCCTGAAACGTTTTCCTCAAAAACCATAATTTCTTTACGACTGAAGACAGAAAGACATGAATATCTTGGATGACAAGGGGGTGAGTACATTATATGTGAATCTTTGTTTTGGAAGTGGACTTCTCCTTTAAGCTACAAGCTCCATTATAATACACAATGTTTCCATCTAACATGTATTTTGAGCTGCAGCTCGTCATATTAATGGAGTGTTGCACTAGTTAGCAGTAAACCGGTTACCTCAAAGTCAACTTTATTGTCAAATCTCAATATGTTCGTAGATTTGTGTTGGTTATCATCTTTGGAATGGAAATGTGGATATTTTATTTGTAAACATCACGCTTTTTTCGCTTATTTAAGTTAACATCATAAAACTAGCGAGCTAAAACAGTAGTAGTGCTGACAAGTGTTGTGTAAACATGAATAAAGACGCGAAAAGTGAGAAAAAGACAAACCGAATCAATTGAGTGAGTCATTTACGACGGAACCGCTCCGATTGATTCAAACTCGTGATTTCTATCATTCAGTTAAAGCCTTTCACAAAAAAGTACTGTTAGTTTAAAAAGTATGTATAGTGATGGGTGAAACTGAGCTTTTTTTTTCAGTTAAACCACTGCGTCGCAAAATTAATCACTGTTTCGAAGCGCTCCAACCGGATCGCGTATCGCGAGTCATTTGATTCAGACCAAGACTTCAAATCACGGATTGCAGATCATTTGATCTCGACTGGAACATCGCGTATCGCGAATCATTTGCTTTAGATCGGGACTTCAAATCGTGTATCACGAGTTCTTTGATTTAGATCGGGATTTCAGAGCGGGTTTGCGAATCATTTCGTGAATTGAATGATTCCGAGTCCTTATCTGAATGGTTCGTGAATCATTATTCAAATCGGGACTTTGGAGCGCGGATCCCGAATCGCGAATCATTTGGTTTAGATCAGAACTTCGGAGTGGGTTCGTGAATCTTTGATTCAGATCGGAACTTTGGTGCGCGCAACGCGAATCTTTTGATTCAGATCGGGATTTCGGTGCGGGCTTCTGAATCGTTTGATTCAGTTCATGACTGTTCGTGTCCCTACCAATATCCAGCCGCTACTAAACTGACATCATTGCATGCTTTGCATGTGCTTAGCTTTATTTTTGCTTTTTGTTTAATTAGTATATTTATCTATTTATCTTTTTTAGAGTTTGAAAGACAAGACATTGTTTGATAAGTGAGAGCTCTAATTAAAGTTCTTAAAAATTTCATTTAGCAGTGTCTGTATGAACCCTGTATTAAATAATTATTAATAACCTACAAATATAATTATGAATAAAATAATAATAAAAAATAAAATAAAATAATAAAAAATAAATTACTTTCTACAAAAGGGATTCCCGAACAAAATATTTACTCAGTGCAATTTAAAAGATTGTAAGTGCATATTTCAAGAGAGTGATTAATATTTTATATATTGTTGTTAGTTTTAAAATATTAAATAATTATTATTATTAATAATAATAATAATAATAATAATTACTGATATTATTCCATAGTTTTATCTAAAAAGAAATAAATTATTTTCTACATCAGGGATTCATCAGGGATTTACTGAAAATACCTTTTGAGATTTTAAGTAAATATTTTGTGAGTGATTTTTTTTTTTTTTTTTTTGTGGTTGATATTTTAAAATATTAAATAATACATGTAAATTAAATATAATTATTGATATCATATCATTCCGTAATAATTTAAGCACCATATTATTATAAATAAATACGAATAAGAACTTTAAAATTTTAAGTATCCCTGGGATGTTAAGTTAATATTTCAGTAATTTACAACAGTTCTTTGATGATTAATTCATATTTAATATGTTGATGTTTGTTTAAAATTACAATGTTGAATAATAATATTCAGATATAGTTGTTATTATAATAGCATTCCATACTAATTTTGAAATAAATTGTATAATAATTATAAAATACTTTTTAAGTATTTTTAAGATTTCAAGTTATTTTTCACTAATGATGATTGTCAGTGGTTACATGATATGCAGATAAACAAATATTTTATTAATAAATATTTTAAAATTTTATATTTTATCTTTTTCTAAAAAAATTTTTTTATTTATTTTGACTATTTTTATTTATTTATTTTTATTCATTTAATTTCACATTTTTATGATTTAATTAATTATTAGCTTTTCATCAACTTCCCGTCATGAACCCCATTTGGAAGACCCTGTTCGACATCGTGCCCAAATCCTCATGATTATGCTCCTTTTAATGAATGTAAACACAGTCTGTAATAGAAAGTGCTGCAGCACATCTTGTGTTTGACAGAATGAGGTGAAAGACGAGAAACAGTAATACAGCCCTGAACACAAGCCATTTGTTTTATGATGGACTAAATGCTCTCCAGCTCAATGCAAGCATGTATTGGAGTGTATTTTTCATCTTCATTTTTTGGAAGGTTTCACCACTGAAGTTTGGCAGTGTTTTTGCTTGTGTGAACTCAAAGAGAGCGGACAACTAACAGGACCTTTCAACATGTTCTTAATGTTTTCCATCAGTCAAAGCGAACCGGTTTTGTTGGGTGGAGCATGAATCCAGCTCGATCCTGGCTGGGCGTTAGGTTTTTAGCTAAAATTTTATTTTTTTATTTTTAATTGTGTTATGTGCTTTTGTGTTTTGAAAACAATATTACTAATTAATTAATTTTAGTTTAGATTTGTACTTTTGTCATTTTTATTATTACTTTTTTTAATATTACTATTTAGCTTGTTTTCATAAATTGTGTAATGTTTTGTCAGTTTTATTATTTTTTTACTATTCAAATTTATCTTTATTTTGTTTGATATTAAGTCATTTTTATGCTCTTTTGTCATTTTTATTATTTTTTTAGTTTAAAAATATAGGTTTAATTTATTTTTAGTTTTAGTAATTTTGTTATTTTCTTTTGTCATTTTTATTAGTTTTTTATATTACTGTTTAGGTAAATATTACTATTTAGTTTGTTTCTCTAAATTGTGTTATGTGTTTTGTCAGTTTTATTCTTTTTTTTAATATTACAATTTATGTTTAATATATTTTGTTTAATTTTAAGTATTTTTTATGTTCTTTTGTCATTTGTATTATTATTATTATTATTATTATTATTATTTTAAAAATGCTATTTAGGTTTAATTTATTTTTAGTTGTTTTGTACTTTTGTCATTTTTATTTTTATTTATTTTTTAAATATTACTATTTAGGTAAATAATACTGTTTAGTTTGGTTTTTATAAATTGTGTAATGTATTTTGTCAGTTTTATTATTTTTGTTAATATTACAATTTAATTTTAAGTAATTTTAATGCTCTTTTGTCATTTTTATTTATTTATTTATTTTATATTACTATTTAGGTAAATATTACTATTTAGTTTATTTTTATAAATCATGTTATGTGTTTTGTCAGTTTTATAATTTTTTAATATTACAACTTATGTTTAATTTATTTTTAAATTAAGTCATTTTTATGCTCTTTTGTCATTTTAATTTAAAAAGATGTAAAAAAAAAATACTGTTTAGGTTTAATTTATTTTTAGTTTAATTTGTAGTAATTTTGTTTTGTACTTTTGTCATTTTTATTATAAATATTTTTTAAATATTACTATTTAGGTAATTATTACTATTTAGCTTGTTTTTATAAATTGTGTAATGTTTTGTCAGTTTTATGATTTTTTTTTAATATTACAATTTATGTTTAATTTATTTTGTTTAATTTTAAGTAATTTTTATGCTCTTTTGTCTTTTGTTTGTTTTTTTAAAAAAAACACTATTTAGGTTTAATTTATTTTTTGTTTAATTTTTAGTAATTTTGTTATTTTCTTTTGTCATTTTTATTAGTTTTTTTTTTTTTTTTTTAATATTACTATTTAGGTTCAATTCATTTTTAGCTGATTATTTTTTTTTTTATTTTTTTTTTTGTAATTTTATGTTATATTCAGACTGATGCGGTTGCGTTCTTTTGAGTGGGGTGTAAATCCAGGCCGGGCGTTCATTAGAGACGGGCATTGGATGGTGAACGGGAGGTGATCATGAGGTGACGATGATTAGGTTTGAGTGTTGAGTTTGGACGTTGCTCTGTTGGAACTCCCATTTTCCTTTTATTTCAGGCCAAACGTGGACCTCCGTCTATGTTCGCGCAATTAATGATTGCAGCGTCCGGATGACATCGACCAGCAGACACAGACCCCTTTCACCTGCCGGCGTGATCTGTCCGACAGACGGAAAATAAACAGCAGGCGTTGAGAGACGGACAAACGGCCCTCCGAAGTGAGAAGTAATGATATAAATGTTGGCGCCTGCATCAGGTTTTTGATTCATGCCAGCGTTTGCCAATACATCAGTGCAGTGCCAGTGCGCTTCACATTACTGTAGCAGCTCGTTCACATTACCTCGACCACATATGCATTGCTTTAAATTTACAGACACTTTTATCTAAAGTAACTAAGTGACTTTTTTTTGCATTTAAAGTATACATTTTATGAATCCATGAATGTAAATTAATGGATAAATGCATTGCTTTTATTTTTTCAGTTTTAATTTTTAATTGTAGTTTATCTTTTTTAATTTTGTTATGTGCTTTTGTAGTTTTTTCTTTTTTTAAACTATTACTGCTTTAGATATAATTGTATTTTTATTTAATTTTTAATTTTTTCGTAAGTTTTAATATTACTATTTTGTTTTTGTTTTTATTTTAGTTTAAATTTGAGTAATTTTGAGATGTGCTTCTCTCATTTTAAATAGTTTGTTAAATACTATTTAGATTTAATAACTTTTTTGTTTAATTTTAAATCATTTTTTTGTGTTTTTACTATTATTTTTTTTTAAATATTACAATTTAATTTAATTTAATTGTTTAATTGATGTTTCTCCTGCTTGAAAGTGCCCTAATATCCAGCTAAACAATTATTTTAAAATATTTTTTACATTGATTGACATTTGTTTATTGAAGAAATTAAAAATAAAAAATATTTTAAAAACATAATTTATTTGTTTAAATGTATTTATTTTTAAAAAATCATGATTACCTTTTTTTAATTTGTTTTATTATTTAAATAAATTAATTTATTTATTATTAAAATAATCTTATTACAATAATACAGTTTTTATCCAAAAAGAAAAAATCTGTATTTTAAAAACAATTTAAATTTATTTATTAAAATTAACAATACATTTTTATTTTTAACAACAATTTATTTTTAAAAAAATATTTATTAATTTAAATGTATCTATTTTTAAAAAAATCTAAGAATAAAAATGTATTTATTTATTCAAATCCATTTATTAACAAAGATGCACATCAAACATGTGTGTGTCTTTATATTCACAAAGCACCAAGGTAAAACAGCGCAACATTTTTCCCTCCTGCATGCCTGAAAAAATGAGCAAGTGCCCTAATATCAGCCTTATTTGATGTGTTGACAGAGGAACACGTATTAAAATCCGGCTTAATAAGCAATTTAGAGATTTGCACCGAAGCCATGATGAAACTGTAATGAAATCAGTCCAAATTTCTGATCGCATAATCTGCCTATTTATTCATTTTTCTGCAGTCGGCGCCGCGGCGACGACAAACAAGCCTAATCCGCCTGATTGACATCTCAGCCTAAATTGACTTGGAATAACGAAGAAAAATTCCAGGCAATTAATAAGCACATTTTTCACCCGTTTGATGCTCGTGAGGAATGTTCACCCTGAAAGACAGACATACTGTATGAATACTTTGATAATGTGCAAATCTTCTCTGCTCTTATCGCTGTAATCTGTAACCTGTAATTCCCAAATTCCGCTCCAGATTGGCCAACAGGATCTCTGATGCAGGATGATGTTCTGTGGCAAGCTGTTTTAACATTTAACCCTTAAAACATACTACTATCTATTTGAATGCCATTACTTATTCATTAACTGCTAGTGCTTATTCTTTATCTACTAGTAACTTTTTAAAGATATTACTACTTAATCATTAGATACTAGTACCTTCAGGAGTGACGTGTAACTATGCTACTCATTCTGGTTCTGTCATTCAGATATCAACTATTCAGTTCTTACTAGTATGTATTCCAACAGTGACTAGTATCTTTTTAAATGTTTATTATAATTATTTATTAGATGCTAGAACCTCTTTAGTAAATGCTAGTTCATTAAGTTCTAGTGCTTATTCATTAGACACTTGTTACTTGTAACAAATCTTAACTCACATGTCACAACTGCTCTTTACTCATGACTAGTCAGAATGGCTACTGTAGAGTTCATTAAAAAATCGTACTAGTAACATTTGGAAGTACTAGTACTAAGTACTAGTATGTAATAAATGTGAACTAGTATCTAATAAAAAGTAATAGTACCTAATGAATAAACGCAAGTATGTAATAACAAGTAATGTTATCTAATGAATAGGTACTAGTATGTAATGGAAAAAGGATTAGTATATATTTAATAGGTGCTCTTATCTAATAAATAAGTACTTGTATCTATTCCATGGGTACTAGTATCAAATAATAGGTTCTAGTATCTAATGAATAAGTATAGTATCTAATAAATAAGTACTAGTATCTATTTTACAGATACTAGTATATATTTAATAGGTACTAGTATCTAATAAAAAGTAGTATCTGATAATAAATACTAGTATCTAATGAAAAAGTACTAGTATTGATTTTATGGGTACTAGTATACATTTAATAGGCGCTAGTATCTAATTAAAAAGCACTGTTCTCTATTCCATGGGTACTAGTTTCTAATGAAAAAGTACTAGTATCTAATAATAAGTATTAGTATCAATTCTATGGGTACTAGTATATATTTAATAGGCACCAGTATCTAATGAAAAAGTACTAATATCTACTAACAAGTACTAGTATTTTGTACAGATACTAGTATATATTTGTATTATACTAGTATCTAATGAAAAATATTAGTATCTTATAAAAAAGTACTAGTATCTGATAATAAATACTAGTATCTAATAAGTACTAGTATCAATTCTATGGGTACTAGTATCTAATGAAAAAGTACTAGTATCTAATAAATAAATACTAGTATCTAATTTTACAGATACTAGTATATATTTAATAGGTATTAGTATCTAATAAAAAAGTAGTATCTGATAATAAAAACTAGTAATGAATAAGTGCTAGTATAGTAATAAGTATTAGTATTGATTCTATGGGTACTAGTATATATTTAATAAGCATTAGTATCTAATGAAAAAGTACTAGTATCTACTAACCAGTACTAGTATCTAATTAATAAGTACTAGTGCCTTTTAAAAAGGTACTAGTAGCTAAAGAATAAGCACTAGTATCTAATGAAGTCCTAGTACTAGTGTACTAGTGTCTATTCTGTGGGTACTAGTATATATTTAACGGGTACTGGTATCTAATAATAAGTACTAGCATCTAATAGAAGAAAGGACTAATATATATTTATTAAGAACTAGTATCTAATAAATAAGTGCTACTATTTAATTTATAAGTACTAGTATCTATTCCACAAGGATTAGTATATATTTAATAGGTACTAGTATCTAATAATAAGTACTAGTGTCTATTCCATAGGTACTAGTATACATTTAATAGGCACTAGTATCTAATAAAAAAGTACTAGTATCTAATAGAAGTAAGGACTAGTACATATTTATTAGGTACTAGTATCTAATAAATAAGTACTAGTAACTAATAATAAGTTCTGGTATCTATTCCATGGGTACTAGTAGCTAATGAATAAGTACTACTTCTTAATTGAATAGATACTAGTATCTAAAGCATGAGAACAGATGTGGACTGAATGTTCGAAGGGCTTGCCATACGCTGTAGATGTTCCGCGCTGAAGGCCTGGATCTGTCAGTCTGTTTGACGGCGAGCAGCGATGTGGCCGCGGGCGCCAGAGCCAAATCATACGGACCCAAACCACCCGACGCACGACAAACAACACCATCATGAGCTCATCAAAGCTGAAGGTGCCCAGAAATGTGACAGCATTCACAGCATCCGCTGGCTGAGCTTTATAATGCTGGAGAGAGAGCTGTCTGTCAGCCACATTTATCTGCATGGCATCTGCTGCTTCATGTACAGCGCTTCAGTCTTTACTTACTGGGTACTCAGTTTTGGACACCATGTTTTTGAGAAATTGTGCATGTGTGCATTCATTCAAATTTGAGTGATTTTGTTGCATTCTTTTGCAGTCTTTTTTTTTTTTTTTTAAATATTAATATTTAAGTTTAAAAGTTTTTATTTCTAGTTTGTAATTTTAGTGCTTCAACTTAATATTTCAGTTAGTTGCCAAAGCAACATTTCTAATTTTCATTTAAGGTTTTTATCTGTCCATACATTTTTAATACAATTATACTGTATTTTTTGAAAAAATGTAAATAAAATAAAATAAAAAAATATTATTATTTTTTTTTTGAAATATTTATTAATTTATTAAAAAATAAATATGAATTAAAAAATGTGTATTTTATATATATAATGCATATATAACAAAATGTGTGATTATATATATTTTTGCCAAAAAAATTATTTCAATTCAAAAATATAAAAAATATATACTACATATATATTTATATATATATATATAGAGAGAGAGAGTTTTTATTTATTTATTTTATTTTATTTTATTTTTTTTGGAGAAATGATTTATTAATTTGAATTTTTTTTTCTTTAGGGGTTGGTTGAGGTTACGCCTTAGCAAAAATCATCACCTATATATAAAATCACCACTGAGATAAGTCCTTGCATTTTTTTTTTTTTTTTTTTTTAATATTTAGGTTTAAACTTTTTTTATTTCTAGTTAGTAATTTTAGTGCTTCAGTTTAATATTTCAGTTAGTTGCCAAAGCAACATTTCTAATTTTCATTTAAGGTGTTTATCTGTCCATACATTTTGAATACAATTTTACTATATTTTATTTTATGTAAATAACATTTTTTAAAAACATTTATTAATTTATTAAAAAATAAATATGATTTTTAAAAATGTGTATTTTATATATGAAATACATATATAATAAAATGTGTGTAATATATGTATTTTTGCAAAAAAAAAAACAAAAAACTTTTTTTGTGTTTTTTTATTTCAGTTTTATTTTTTTATTTTTTTAAATGTAAGTTAACTTATTAAAACACAAATATTTAAAATATTTATTTAAATTCAAAAATATAAAAACTATATACTACATATATATTTATATATATATAGAGAGAGAGAGAGAGTTTTTATTTATTTATTTTATTTTATTTTATTTTTTTTGGAGAAATGATTTATTAATTTGAATTTTTTTTTCTTTAGGGGTTGGTTGAGGTTACGCCTTAGCAAAAATCATCACCTATATATAAAATCACCACTGAGATAAGTCCTTGCATTTTTTTTTTTTTTTTTTTTTTTTAATATTTAGGTTTAAACTTTTTTTATTTCTAGTTAGTAATTTTAGTGCTTCAGTTTAATATTTCAGTTAGTTGCCAAAGCAACATTTCTAATTTTCATTTAAGGTTTTTATCTGTCCATACATTTTGAATACAATTTTACTATATTTTATTTTATGTAAATAACATTTTTTTAAAACATTTATTAATTTATTAAAAAATAAATATGATTTTTAAAAATGTGTATTTTATATATGAAATACATATATAATAAAATGTGTGTAATATATGTATTTTTGCAAAAAAAAAACAAAAAACTTTTTTTGTGTTTTTTTATTTCAGTTTTATTTTTTTATTTTTTTAAATGTAAGTTAACTTATTAAAACACAAATATTTAAAATATTTATTTAAATTCAAAAATATAAAATCTATATACTACATATATATTTTTATAGAGAGAGAGAGGGTTTTTCATTTATTTATTTTTTTTTTAAGCAATGATTTATGAATATTGATTTTTTCTTTAGGGGTTGGTTGAGGATAAGCCTTGGCAAAAATCATCACCTATATATAAAATCACCAGTGAGATGAGTCCTCTGTAATACGGTGTGAGAGTGTGTGTATGTGTGTGTGTGACCTTGTCAGGAGTGTGTGTCAGCGCTGTGACCTCCTGACCCGTCAGAGATTGCGGCAGGAGACTCACAGTGTGTTTCATTATATTTGCTTTTCATCAGAGTCTTGAGCACAAAAGCCCAGACGCATGCTGCAGAATTAATGGGTCATCTGAGATCATCAGTGTTTTAATTGAACTTTAATCCTGTTCCTCCTTCATTCCCAGAACTCCCACATACCTGGACGGATTGAAGCGCCGATCCACATCAGATGGGCTGCTTTACACCGGACCTCTGCCTCTCATTCTGGGTACTCGGGGTAAAAAATTGAGCTGAAATTTTTAAGATTAACCCAATGACTGAAGAGGTTGGAAACTATATATCAGTTCTTTACTTTCACCCTGTTCATTTTCATGCCCTTAAGTTACTAAACAAGCATAATTATTTTTAAAAGTCAGGAATGACCCAGTTGTTGTTTTTTATCATCTGAACCTCCATGTGTTTGTTCATCATGTAGCTCTGTGAGTGACATGATTGGATGATTGGAGTAATTAAGCTCCGCCTCCGGATTTCCCTCAAGCAGCTGAACTAAAGTCAGGCAGCGCTGCCACCTGCTGGATCCTGCAGGACAGACCAATCAATTGCTTTCTTTACTGTCTCAGAAGGAACAGTTCACTTCCACTTAGTCACTGAACTAATTTGACAAATGGATGGATGGATGGATGGATGGATATGCACCTTTATTTATTTTAATGTATTTTTAAAAAATGATAATAATGAAAAAAAAAAAAAACGTACATTTTATTAAAAAAAAAAAAAATCTTAAAAAATAAAAATTATTAACAATATTTGTACATATTAATTTATTAATTGAAATGCATTTATTTGCACCAATAATGATGTTTTAAATGTTTTAAAATATTAATTTATTAAATTTAAATGATTTACATTTATTGATTAAAAATGTAAATATTATATATTAAAATTATTTTCAAAATTAAAAATGTAAAAAAGATGGATATGTAAATTATTGTATAATATATAATTGTATATTTTATAGACATGTAAATATAAGCAATTACAAAAAATTAATTATAATTAAACAATTTTAATAAATTATTTATTTTTATTTAATTTTTTTTTACATTGATTAATTTATTAAATTATATTATTTACATTTATTGATTTAAAAATGTCAAAACTATATTTAAATTATTTTAAAAATTAAAAATGTTAAAAATGATTGTATAATATATAATTGTATATTTTATAGACGTAACTTTAAGTAATTACAAAAAACTAATATAATTAAACAATTTTAATAAATCATTTATTTTTATTATTTTTTTAATCATTAATTTTATTTATTTGTTTAATTTAAAAGTTGTTTTAAAATATTAATTTATAAAATTGCATTTATTATTTTTATTTAGAAAGTTAGGTATATATTTAAAAAAAAAAATGTAATGTAAATAAATACATATCATTATATATATATATATATATATTTATTTTATTTTTTTTTATAAATCTTTTTATGAAATTGTATTATTTATAAATCTAAATGAATCTTGTTTTTTTCTTTAGGGTGAGTGTTTTTAATTGCACACAGAGGTCAGTGTTACAGTAGGATTGATTCAGGGCAGCAGCTGTCAGACTCCGCTGGCTGTTGTTTCCCATGGTGAGCTGATTGATTATCTGTCATGAGGTAAAGCGTGAGTTTGGCTTCACCGGGGCGCCGTATCTTCATCAGCTCCTCGGGCTCCTCCAGCTGAGCCGGGCGTTCCTCGTTCTGCCCGACGGAACCGTGTTTTTCCCACCTCGCTCTTTCCGTCGATCCGTCCGCACCTCTGAGAATGACCAGCGCCGCGTCCGGCGCCGCTTTCATCTGATCCGAGTTTGTGGTTGGTCGTATCCTGCGGGCGGATGCTGGAGCGCAGCTGAGGGCCTGCGGTGATCCGAGCGCTCAGGGAACCATCCGAAACATCACAGTCTGGTTTGAGTTCTGCTGCGTCTCGCAGAAACACTAAAACACTCAGCAGAGAGTTATCAAAATACCTCTGATGTGTTTTCCCAATCAATACCGCTTCAAAGTATCAGCACAATGGCATTGTGAGGTCATGTTAATGTTTTCAAAGCTAAAATATGTTCTTGTCACTATAAGAAAAAAATGCATAGGTTAGTTTATCTTGTTTGTCTGTTTGATGTACCACTTTAGCCTAACACAGGGTGGTAATAAAAAATAATAAATAACATACCATGTGTTAGGATTATTATTATTATTATTATTATTATTATTATTATTATTATACCTTGTGTTAGGATTTTATTACTATTATTATACCCTAACATGTGATTAATTATTATAGTTCTAACACAGGGAATAATAATTATCATTATTATTGTTGTTCTTATTTACTAATAATATTTTTATTAAATCATTCATAATCATTTAAAACATTGTTACCTGAAATAAATAATTAATTAAAATAAAGTAAAATATATTTTTAAAAGTATTCTATTAATATAATAATATTTTATCATTATTATTATTATTATTATTATTATTATACCTTGTGTTGGGATTTCATTACTATTCTTATACCCTAACATGTGGTTAATTATTAGTCCTAACACAGTGAATAATAATAATTGTTGTTGTTGTTGTTATTTAGTAATAATATTTTTATTAAACCTATAACCATTTAAAACATTGTTACCTGAAATAAAATAAATGTTAATTAAAATAAAGTAAAATATTTTTTAAATGGATGGATGTGTACATTTATTTATTTTAATGTATGTATTTTCAAAAAAATATTAATAATAATAAAATAATTTACAAATTAATTTACATTTTATTGATTAAAAAATATATTATTAAATCTTAAAATATAAAAAATGAAAAAATAATTTATTAATTTAAAAGCATTTATTTGCCCCAATAATATGCTAGATAGATGTAAATTTAAGTATTTATAAAAAAAACTAATTAGAATTAAACAATTTTAATAGATTTATTTTATTTACATATATTGATTCAAAAATCTATAAATATATAAATAATTTTATATTTAATATACAAAAATATATAAGTCTATTAAATTTAACCATTTTTTAAATACATTTATTTTAAATGTATTTAAAATGTAAATAAATACATATCATAATTTATAAAAAAATAATATATAATAAAAATAAATCATGTACTGATGGATGAAACATATTTTGTAATATAAATATGTTTCAAGGACAAACTGTAAGAGATTGAAAGGAAACACTGTAGATGCCTGTTCACTGACACTTCATGACTTTCTGCTGCTTTTTCTAACTGGGTCTTTTTAACCATTTAAATGTTGAAGTTCCCCACCTATATTTACTCTCAGAGTGTTAACTAGATATAACAGTGCCAATAAACTATGTATAATAACAATAACTGCAACAACGAGTAAAATGATTTGCAATTTCTGTTTCCGTTATAATTTTCTAATGTTGTGTTTCCTAAAAGCATAACAGGACAAGTAAAGTTACTTTGACTTATATTGCATGGAAAAGCAGCACAGATATTGTGTTTTCAGATTCTAGATACAGGTTAATAACATGAGTAAATGATGGCAGAATTTAAATGAACTATCACTTAAAATGTGGGACACACACAGTTCTAATAATGACCAGCAGGTGGAAATATTGTCTCATATTTCATATTTTATAATTCCTTCAAGTTGGTTTCTTTGTTTTTAATTTTGAAATACAAAGTGAGTTATGTAGTGAGGCTGTAATATAAGTCAATATGAGTTCACGACTGATTCAAATGTATTCTTATTTTTAAATGTTTCCAGGGATTTAAAAAGTTCAGAGACATTTTAAGCTAAAATGTGGTTGCTATTTCAAAATATTACTCAATTAAATTAATAATAATTATATTATTAAATAAATAAATACATAAATAAATATTATTATTATTCATATATATAATCAATCAAATTAAAAGTACATTAAAGTGTGCCAAATTAAACTTGTGTGACATAAATGTAGTTAATCTGAAACTTCTACCCTGAAATCTGTTTGAACTGTTCAGCTTTAAATTAAGCAGCAGTTGTTTCAAAAAGAATTGTCAACTCAAGTTCAACAATCAATGGCTTTAATTAAAAGCATTTGTGCTTTAATTACAGCATTTGCTTTAGGTCAAACACTATATGTATGTGCTGACTTACGAGACGTCTCTAGACCCTTTATATCTGACACTGAAATGGATAATACAGGGAAAAAGAGTCCAAATATTCATTTTCAGCAGTGTTTGAGTGAAGTACAGATTAGTAATTGTAGTAAATACAATTAGTCAAACGCTTTACACCAATGAATACTGAATTCCTGAATAGTGTATAAAAATAGTTAAGAAAAGTCATGAAACACCATCTACACTGCCGTTCAAAAGTTTGGGGTCAGTACATTTTTATTGTTTCCTTTTTTTTTAAGAAATTAATATTTTTATTCACCAAGGATGTATTAAGTTAATAATTAAAAGTTTATTAAAAGTTAATAATAAATAATTTACATTGTTATAAAATATTTATATTTTGAATAAACACTGTACTTTTTAAACTTGTTATTCATGAAAGAATCCTGAAAAAAAAAAATTACAGGTTCCAAAAAATATTTGGCAGCACAACTGTTGATATTATCCAACATTGATCATTCTAATAATAAATCCGCATATTAGAATGATTTCTGAAGGATCATGTGACACTTAAGACTGGAGTAACAGCTGATAAAAATTCAGCTTTTCATCACAGGAATAAATTCTATTTTAAAGTATGTTAAAATAAAAAACATTATTTTATATTGTAAAAACATTTTGCAATATTACTGTTTTTTTTCTATATTTTTAATCAAATAAATGCAGCCTTGATGAGCATAAGAGACTACTTTAAAGACTATTACAAGTCTTACTGACCCCAAACTTTTGAACGGTAGTGTATGTAACAGCAGAAATGCTGTTTTATGCATCATCTTAAGTGTTTTGTTTTTCATGTGGTAGTCACTACCTAGAACATAATAATACACGATATAATGTTGATTATTGTAAGAAATCAACTATAATTTGACCTGAAGCTTCTGAGACTCAAATAACAGCATTACTGAGTGTATCAAATGAAACTTTTGTGTTATTTCCTTTTCTTTTTGTGTTTTTTTAACAGCGGTTGGAATCCTTTGACATTCCAGGAATTCCCTCCACATTTTCCTGCAGGAGTGTAGAGCAGAAAGCGGGAATGGAAAAGTTGAAAGTTCACTGTTTTTTGTGTCACGTGCTCGACGAGTGTTGTGTGTTTTTCCCAATAAGTCTCTTTGTGCACGAACAACAGACAACAGATGCACCAATAAATATAAACAGAGTGGAGCTGTTGTGTTCATGACGGGGTCAAAAGAAATGAGAGATGCGTGCATCTGTGTTTCGCATTTACATCTGGTATCATATCTGGAAAATTCTAATCTAAAAAAGTGTTTGTGCAAATTCATGCATGACTTTATCACGTCTCATTTCTGCTCTTTACAGCTCTCACGGGTCTCTCAGCTCTCTGTGGAGTTGCGCTGCTTTCACACAACAGTCGCCAACTCAGAAATCTGTGCTGCATATTTCGAACTCCATGCCTGTGTATTTAATCTACACCCAGAAATGTACATTTGCTGAAAATGTGCTCACCCTCAGGCCATCCAAGATGAGTTTGTTCATCATATTTGGAGAAATGTGTCATTTCATCACTTTTTCACCAATGGATGTGAATGGGTGCCGTCAGAATGAGAGTTCAAACAGCTGATAAAAACATCACAATAATTCACAAGAAGTAATCCTAACCACTCCAGTCCATCAGTTAACATCTTGAGAAGACAAAAGCTGAAACAAATACATTAATAATCACTTCCTCCAGTGAAAAAGTCCATCTCCTCCACAAACATATTTGTTTTGGATCTGTTTTGGCTTGTAAACGGTGCTTGATCTGTGCAGATTTCTCTCCTGATTGAGACCAGAACACTTTTTCACTGAAGGAAGCTTTTTCAGCTGCTTGGACTTTCACTCTGACGGCACCCATTCACTGCAATGGATCCATAATCCATAATAACGCTTCCTCCAGTAAAAAAGTGGTCTGGTCTGAATCAGATCAAGATGTTAACTGATGGACTGGAGAGGTGTGTGGATTATTGTGATGTTTTTAGCAGCTGTTTGGACTTTCACTCTGACGGCACCCATTCACTGCAATGGATCCATAATAACGCTTTCTCCAGTGAAAAAATGGTCTGGTCTGAATCAGGAAAGAAATTTGCACAGATCAAGCACCGTTTGCAAGCCAAAACAGATCCAAAACAAATATGTTTGTGGAGAAGGAAGCGTTATTATGGATTATGGACTCAATGTATTTTAGTTAAAAACGTCTTAATAATGAATTTGTTTCAGCTTTTGTCTTGTTAACTGATGGACTGGAGAGGTGTGTGGATTATTGTGATGTTTTTTTTAGCTGCTTGGACTTTCACTCTGACGGCACCCATTCACTGCAATGGATCCATAATAACACTTCCTCCAGTGAAAAAGTGGTCTGAATCAGATCAAGATGTTGACTGACGGACTGGAGTGGTGTGGATTACTTGTGGATTATTGTGATGTTTTTTATCAGCTGTTTGGACTTTCACTCTGACGGCACCCATTCACTCCAGTGGATCCATAATACATAATAACACTTCCTTCAGTGAAAAAGCGGTCTGGTCTGAATCAGGAAAGAAATCTGCACAGATCAAGCACTGTTTACAAGCCAAAACAGATCCAAAACAAATATTTTTGCGGAGGAGATGGACTTTTTGACTGGAGAAAGCGTTATTATGGAAAACGTCTTAATAATGGATTTGTTTCATCTTTTGTCTTCTCAAGATGTGACCTGATGGACTGGATTGGTGTGGATTACTTGTGGATTATTGTGATGTTTTTATCAGCTGTTTGGACTCTCACTCTGATGGCACCCATTCGCTGCACAGGATCCATAATCCGTAATAACGCTTCCTCCAGTGAAAAAGTGGTCTGGTCTGAATCAGGAAAGAAATTTGCACAGATCAAGCACCGTTTGCAAGCCAAAACAGATCCAAAACAAATATGTTTGTGGAGGAGGAAGCGTTATTATGGATTATGGACTCAATGTATTTTAGTTAAAAACGTCTTAATGATGGATTTGTTTCAGCTTTTGTCTTGTTAACTGATGGACTGGAGAGGTGTGTGGATTATTGTGATGTTTTTTCAGCTGCTTGGACTTTCACTCTGACGGCACCCATTCACTGCAATGGATCCATAATAACACTTCCTCCAGTGAAAAAGTGGTCTGAATCAGATCAAGATGTTGACTGACGGACTGGAGTGGTGTGGATTACTTGTGGATTATTGTGATGTTTTTTATCAGCTGTTTGGACTTTCACTCTGACGGCACCCATTCACTCCAGTGGATCCATAATACATAATAACACTTCCTCCAGTGAAAAAGTGGTCTGAATCAGATCAAGATGTTGACTGACGGACTGGAGTGGTGTGGATTACTTGTGGATTATTGTGATGTTTTTATCAGCTGTTTGGACTCTCACTCTGACGGCACCCATTCACTGCAGAGGATCCATAATCCGTAATAACGCTTCCTCCAGTGAAAAAGTGGTCTGGTCTGAATCAGGAAAGAAATCTGCACAGATCAAGCACCGTTTACAAGCCAAAACAGATCCAAAACAAATATGTTTGTGGAGGAGACGGACTTTTTAACTGGAGGAAGCATTATTATGGGTTATGGAGTCATATTTTAGTTAAAAACGTCTTAATGATGAATTCGTTTCAGGTTTTGTCTTCTCAAGATGTGAACTGATGGACTGGAGAGGTGTGTGGATTATTGTGATGTTTTTTTCAGCTGTTTGGACTTTCAATCTGATGGCACCCATTCACTGTAATGGCTCCATTATCCATAATAACGCTTCCTCCAGTGAAAAAGTGGTCTGGTCTGAATCAGATCAAGATGTTAACTGATGGACTGGAGAGTTGTGTGGATTATTGTAATGTTTTTATCAGCTGTTTGGACTCTCACTCTGACGGCACCCTTTCGCTGCACAGGATCCATAAATCCATAATAACGCTTCCTCCAGTGAAAAAGTGGTCTGGTCTGAATCAGGAAAGAAATTTGCACAGATCAAGCACCGTTTGCAAGCCAAAACAGATCCAAAACAAATATGTTTGTGGAGGAGATGGACTTTTTAACTGGAGGAAGCATTATTATGGGTTATGGAGTCATATTTTAGTTAAAAACGTCTTAATGATGGATTTGTTTCATCTTTTGTGTTCTCAAAATGTGAACTGACGGACTGGAGTGGTGTGGATTACTTGTGGATTGTTGTGATGTTTTTATCAGCTGTTTGGACTCTCATTCTGACGGCACCCATTCACTACAGAGGATCCATTAGTGAGCAAGTAATGCAGTGCTTTCATTTTTTGGGTGAGCTATTCCTTTAATGCAGGTTCCTGGTCTTACTGTGAATGTTTCATCAGTGCATGTTATTAAAAAAAAAAAAAGTTATCTTTGTAATCTTTCAACAAAGTGCAATAACTTACTGTTTCCACTTTTCTTTTCAGATAATGTTGTGAAACCTTTACTGAGCCAACAAGCCAATCGGATTATGCTTCCATGAATTTTTACTCAAGTTTTAATGTCATGTAATTTAATGAATCTCATTAATCACACTGACCTCAAACAAGCAAAACATTTCACTTACAATAATCACTAAAGATGGATGAACTTGAGTGTTAATATAATTAGTGGTGTAAAAAAACTCTTCATTGTCACAAATTATTACGCCGTTTTCCAAAACATATAGTTATATTATTTTATTAAAGTTTTTGCCACCTGTTTTCGGTCGCTGCTTTTTATTGTGTGTATTGGTTAAAGTGTTTGTAATACAATCTTATCAATAAAGTGCTATGAAAACGGAAATAACGACACTTAAAAAGCAAACGTTTCCCCTGTATCCTTTAATTTAAATGTGCCATAAACCACAACAACATCAGCAGATAAGCGTGCGAAAATAGAAAGCAGCAGCATATTGAGGGAGCGCCAGCCGGGGTTTATTTCCCGGGATTATGACGTCGCCGGCTAAGCCCCGCCCCCGGCTCGCTTTCGCACTCAGCACGTACGGCAGTTAAACACATTCAGTTTGTGCAATAACTGCCCGCCGCGAGCACAACAGCCGTCAGTTCGCGGGTTAGAAGGAAAACGTCGCGCCACAGCTTCACTTTTCCACGCACGCCAGGCGAGAGGACATGGCCCAGAGGACGTTAGTTAGAAAACAACAGCGCATGAGGCAAAAACAAGCGCGCTGACAGCGATTTAAAGCCCTTCGCAAAACTTTCGCTGACGCGTGCGTGACGTCGGACGAGTCAGATGTAACAGGCGACGCTTCCCGTTTGCTGTCAGTGTGCGTGCGTGCGTGTGTTTGTTTGTTTGTCTTTAATCATTAAAACCGGAGGGAAGTGTAGGTTGGCATGGGGGCCAAACAGAGCAGTCCCGCTGC
The DNA here is from genome assembly GCA_036247105.1 of Cirrhinus mrigala. Lineage (NCBI taxonomy): Eukaryota > Metazoa > Chordata > Actinopteri > Cypriniformes > Cyprinidae > Cirrhinus > Cirrhinus mrigala. Next base: position 1,561,546 of record CM070022.1, read on the forward strand.
CAACGGGCGCACGCGAGCCTACTCGGGCTCGGATCTACCGTCGAGTAACGTTAACGGTGGCGGCGGCAGATCGGCGGCTGTGGCGATGAGGTATCATCCCGCGCACGGCGCCTCAGGTGCGACATCATCACCGTCGTCGTCTTCGTCGTCAGCCGCAAACTATCCCGGCTCCAGGACGCGTTCCGCCGGTGGCCCGGGCGCACGACCGCAGTCGAGCATTAATATACCGAGCTCGGGAGCGTACAGTTCTCAGGAGTCCGGTAACACCACACCGGAGGAGAACGGCGGAGAGCGAGAGCGGTCAACCGGCACTCCGAGACTCTTGATCGGATCTTTACCTGCTCACCTGTCGCCTCATCTCTTCGCAGGTAAGATTTTGAGTGGTTACAGGTTTTAGTCCACCCGAGCAACAACCAGTTTTAGTGATAAACCAGATCTTGACCCACCTGTTATGATAAACTGACCCAAACACAGTGTGCTAACTGTCATTGGTAGTTGATGTGTGTCAGCTACCCATATAAATACACACAAAAGTCCTTTAAGTTACACATTTGTTCATATTAATGTAACAGTGTTATGTTTGAGAGGTTATTAAGCTCAACCTCACGTTTGTCAACTACCCATCTTATGTCATGATCAAGGTTACAGTGGTGATAGTTAATAAATCAACCCTTGTGGAGTTTGAACCTTCAACCTTCTAGTTTACAGCAAATCGTTTTCGTTCTGGCATCCACCTATTTTAGTGTCTCTAACCAGCTGGTTGAACTGACCTTTAAACTACCCATATTAATACACACAGACGCTCTTGAAGTTTCACATTTTTATGTTAATATTAATGTAAATGTGTATATGTAAGTTTGAGAGGTTTTTAGGCTCAACCTCACATTCGTCAACTACCCATCTTATATCATGATCAAGGTTACAGTGGTGATAGTTAATGGATCAACCCTTGTGGAGTTTTAATCTTCAAACTTTTAGTTTACAGCAAATAGTTTTATGGTTACAGGTTCTGACAGCAACCTGTTGTTGTGTCTTTAACCAGCTGGTTAAACTGCATCTATACCCACCTGTTATGATAAACTAACCCATAAACAGTGTACTAACTGTCATTGGTCGTTGATATGTCAGCATATGTATGTACCTATATAAATACACAACTCCTTGAAGTTTCACATTTTTATGTTAATATTAATGTAAATGTGTATATGTAAATCTAAAAGGTTATTAAAGCTCAACCTCACGTTTGTCAACTACCCATCTTATGTCATGATCAAGGTTACAGTGGTTATAGTTAATGAATCAACCCTTATGGAGTTTGAACCTTAGACTTTCTAGTTTACAGCAAACAGTTTTCTGGTTACAGGTTCTGGCAGCAAACTGTTGTTGTGTCTTTAACCAGCTGGTTAAACCACATCTATACCCACCTGTTACGATAAACTGACCCATACACAGTGTACTGTCATTGGTGGTTATCTGTGTCAGCTATCCATATAAGTACACATAAAAATCTTTGAAGTTTTACATTTGTATGTTAATATTAATGTAAATGTGTTTATGTAAGTTTGAGAGGTTATTAAGCTCCTCCTCACGTTTGTCAACTACCCATCTTATGTCATGATCAAAGTTACAGTGGTCATAGTTAATGGATCAACCCTTGTGGAGTTTGAACCTTAGACTTTCTAGTTTACAGCAAACAGTTTTCTGATTACATTTTTAATATCATTGCAAATGTTTATGTAAATGTGCATATGTAAGTTTGAGAGGTTAATGGAGTTAAATGTCAAAGTTATGTTTGTTAGTTGTCAACATCCCAGCTTATGTCATAATCAAGGTTACAGTGTTGATAGTTAATGGATCTGATCAACCCTTGTGGAGTTTGAACCTTTTGACCTTTCTACTTTAGAGAAAAAAGTGCCTGACCGTTTTTTCAAGTTACAGGTTTTGGCATCACCCTGTTTTAGTGTATTTAACCAGCTGGTTAAACCAGATCTGTACCCACCTTTTATGATAAACTAACCCGATAAAGTTTCACATCAACATTTTTATATTAAAATCAATCCTAATGTGTATATGTAAGTTTGAGAGGTTAAATAAGTTAAATGTCAATCTCTTATTTCTTAATTGTTAACTACCCATCTTATGTAAAGATCAATGGTAATAGTTAAATTCATCAAGCCTTGTGAAGTTTTAACTTTTAGCTCTTTTAGTTTCAAGTAAAAAGTGACTAAAATTTTCTCGTTACAGCTTCTAGTTAGTCCACGTGAGTATCAACCCACAACCAGTTTCAGTCTTTAACCAGCTGGCTGAATCTGATCTGTACCCACCTGTTATTAATATGCATGCAAATACATATGTGAAAGTGTATATACAGGTTTGAAAGGTTACTAAGGTTAAGTGTCTCTCATAACTCTTCATGGATCAACGCTTGTGGAGTTTAAACCTTCAACCTTTTAGTTACCAACCCAGATCTCTAACCACTAGATCCCCCACCACCTATTAGGTTAAACCAACCAAACTAGTGTTTTGTTTTCTTGTAGTGGAGAACAGTATTTTGGTTTATAATGAGATGAAGCAATCTGGTGACCTTCAACCTTTTAGTTACCAACCCAGTGTCCAGTTGCATAATAAATAACCAAGTCTTTGTAGACATAACTTTTTTTTTTTTATTTAAGACTGGTCATAAACAAGAATTTTAAACTGAAATGTAGAACTGGTTAGCACTTGATTAACTGCTAGTTGGTCAGACTAGTTCTGAGGCATGGTGGCCGTGTTTATGCAACTGATCACAGGTCCTTAACCACTAGGTCATACCACCGCTTAAAAGGTTTAACCAACCAAACTAGTGGTGTTTCCTGCAGTGGAGGCAGAATAATGAAGATCTTTTCTAAACTGGTGCAGTTTTGTGCAGCGTTGCAGGCCGTTTTTACAGATATGTGCTAACGTGCTGGTGCAGCTGTGGTGAGACTGAGACGTGTTCCGAGGAAACCAACAGGTCGCGGTTAGGGAGTTCTCTGATCAGGTGTAGAGATGCATGCAAGAGATGATTATTTCCGAGTAGTTGAGTCGTCATGTGGGTCTTTTTGTTGTTGTTTTTCTGAGAACCTGCAGTGTAATCTGATGTTTCATAAACACGAGTGTCATGTGGTTTAACTGGCTGAATCTCAGGAAACCTGTCAAGAGCAGGTTTTGGTCACTTTTCACCTCAAAATCAGAACAGACTAAATAAGAAAATGAAGCCTATTTTTAGGACCATAATTTTTTTTTTTTTTGTATTGTGCACATTTGACACACTGTTCTCATTAATGGTGAACGAAGTTTGTTGTACTGCATTGTAAGATTTGCTTTAAATATGTTCACCCTCAGGCCATCTGAGATGTAGATGAGTTTGTTTCTTCATCGTATTTGGAGAAATGCTGCATTTCATAACTTGCTCACCAACGGATCCTCTGCAGTGAATGGGTGCCGTCGGAATGAGAGTACAAACAGCTGATAAAAACATCACAGTCTTCCACAAGTAATCCACATCACTCCAGTCCATCAATTAACAAGCAGCAAAGTAAGACATAAATCCATCTTTAAGATGTTTTTAACCAAAATATGGGTCCATAATAGCGCTTCCTCCAGTGAAAAAGTCCATCTCATGTTGTCTCTCATATCAAAATCCAGCTGCATATTTATTTAAAGCTGTTTTGGCTTGTAAACGGTGCTTGATCTGTGCCGATTTCTCTCCTGATTCAGACCAGACCACTTTATCACTGGAGGAAGTGTTATTATGGATTACAGACTCATTTTTTAGTTAAAAACGTCTCATTGATGGATTTGTTAGTATGGATTATTTTGATGTTTTATCAGCTGTTTGGACTGTCATTCTGACGGCACCCATTCACTGCAGATGATCCAGTGGTGAGCAAGTGATGCAATGACACATTTCTATAAATCTGATGAAGATGCAAAAAATGTGAGTAGATTTTCAGCAGTTTTATTTTTTAGTGAAATATTGCTTAAAATAATTGCTGATTTAATTGCAACATAATATTAGAGTAACTTCTTTTACAGCTCTGAAAATAACCATTCTGAATCATGGGATTACCCAGATACTGATTACATTTGACATTTTTTACATTTATGCTATTTCAGACACATTATGCATTTATGCATTTAGTTTTGGAATCAAACCCGTGACCTTTGTGTTGCAAGTTCAACCGTTTAAGCTTTGCCAGCAAGTAAATAAAGGTCATAAAATAGGCTTTAATTTCTCGTTCTATTGATATTAGGGTGAAGTATTTCTTGTACGTGTTCTCATGTGATAACTACTGTTGTTTAGTTTAATATCGGCTGTTCATTTATTTTTTTTTTTTTTTTTTTTTTTTTTTGACACAGTATTCAAATCCAGTGGAAAGGCAGGTGAAGCTGTGTGTTTCTGATGCGGAATTTCCCCAGCTGATGTGGCCTGGATTGAACTGTAATTCTGTAGCAGGCTCTCGCTGGTGATTGAAGTTAATCTTTAAATGTTGTTGAAATGGCTAAGTATGACTTTTAACCGACTGTGGAAGAGATCAAGAAGGGAGTTTTTAAAGGGAAATGAGACTTAAGTTCACTTTCAATTAATCGAAGCGGACGGGGGAATCCTGCCTTTAACAGACTCTCTCTCTCTCTCTCTGCATGTGCAGTTTGCATCAGACCTGGAGGCAAAATCATGCAAAATTTAGCGTGGTCATAATAAGCTTTTATCAGTAGTGTTTGCTAAGACAGTCATCACTAGTGATGTAATGAAACCTCTAAAACGAAGTATTAAAGTTCAACATGTGCTTCGTCCTGCACATAAATGTCTTCTCAGATCATGTGTTGAAAGTCTTCTTTAAGTTACTGAGACTTTACAGTGTGAAAAGGATATGTTAAAATGAGAGCTGTATAGAAATACCAGTGTGGTTCTGCATATCAGTGTTGATCAATGTGATATTGACATTGAAAGAGATCTTTGCTGTTTTGACTCACTGGAGCAGAAACGTTCTTTATAAATGAGTCGATGTCAGAGATGAGTATCACTTGTAGTGGATGCATTTCATTTCTAAGGATTTTAATTATGTGTGCATGCACAACTAGTTAACACAAATGAAAACTTAGTGTTATTTGGTTTATGAATGCAGTTTTAAATGTGCAGTCTTGATTTAGTTCCTCTTGTTTAGTTTCATGTTGCACATGCATGTTTGTTCTCAGTGAATTCTGCAGAGACGTTATCTGACCGTCTGTCAGCTAAACGGGTCCAGGAAATGGTGACGTATGTACTGTTAACTTTCACAGTGCCAGTTTTTTCAGGAATAATGTTGTATTACTGGATTAGAATGGTTGACATGGACAGAGAGAGTATGAGGTTAAAGGGTTTTGACCATTTCTCGTAAGTTGCACTGCATTGCAGTAAAGTTTTTATCTGGGACCCTTGTTGAATTGCTGTAAATTTTTTGTTTAATTTTAACGTCTGAACATGCATGAGCTAAATAAATAAATAAATTAATTAATTAAATTAAATTAAATTAAAGACTGTTCATAAGTTTGGGATCAGTAAGACTTGTAATGTTTTTTTAAAGAAGTGTCTCATCAAGACTGCATTTATTTGATCAAAAATACAGAAAAAAAAACTATAATACTCCAAAATGTTATTACAATATAAAATAATGTTTTTTATTTGAATATACTTTAAAATATAATTTATTCCTGTGATGCAAAGCTGAATTTTCATCAGCTGTTACTCCAGTCTTAAGTGTCGCATGATCCTTCAGAAATCATTCTAATATGCTGATTTTATTCTGTATTTTTGATCTTGATGAGCATAAGACTTTAAAAAACATACACACATGTACACAATTTGGTGCATTTAAACCTTTAAACTTGTGCAAAAATATGCAATTTGGTGCATTTAACCCTTTAAACTAATGCAAAATATGTAATTTGGTGCATTTGAATCTTTAAACTTTTGCAAAAATATGCAATTTGGTGCATTTAACCCTTTAAACTAATGCAAAATATGTAATTTGGTGCATTTGAATCTTTAAACTTTTGCAAAAATATGCAATTTGGTGCATTTAACCTTTTAAACTAATGCAAAATATGCAATTTGGTGCATTTAAATCTTTAAACTTGTGCAAAAATATGCAATTTGGTGCATTTAACCCTTTAAACTAATGCAAAAATATGTAATTTGGTGCATTTAAATCTTTAGACTTATGCAAAAATATGCAATTTGGTGCATTTAAATCTTTAAAATAATGCAAAATATGTAATTTGGTGCATTTAAATATTTAAACTTGTGCAAAAATATGCAATTTGGTGCATTTAAATCTTTAGACTTATGCAAAAATATGCAATTTGGTGCATTTAAATCTTTAAAATAATGCAAAATATGTAATTTGGTGCATTTAAATATTTAAACTTGTGCAAAAATATGCAATTTGGTGCATTTAAATCTTTAAAATAATGCAAAATATGTAATTTGGTGCATTTAAATCTTTAAACTTGTCCAAAAATATGTAATTTGGTGCATTTAAATCTTTAAACTAATGCAAAATATGTAATTTGGTGCATTTAAATCTTTAAACTTGTCCAAAAATATGTAATTTGGTGCATTTAAATCTTTAAACTAATGCAAAATATGTAATTTGGTGCATTTAAATCTTTAAACTTATGCAAAAATATGCAATTTGGTGCATTTAACCCTTCAAACTAATGCAAAAATATGTAATTTGGTGCATTTAAATCTTTAGACTTATGCAAAAATATGCAATTTGGTGCATTTAAATCTTTAAAATAATGCAAAATATGTAATTTGGTGCATTTAAATATTTAAACTTGTGCAAAAATATGCAATTTGGTGCATTTAAATCTTTAGACTTATGCAAAAATATGCAATTTGGTGCATTTAAATCTTTAAAATAATGCAAAATATGTAATTTGGTGCATTTAAATATTTAAACTTGTGCAAAAATATGCAATTTGGTGCATTTAAATCTTTAAAATAATGCAAAAATATGTAATTTGGTGCATTTAAATCTTTAGACTTATGCAAAAATATGCAATTTGGTGCATTTAAATCTTTAAAATAATGCAAAATATGTAATTTGGTGCATTTAAATATTTAAACTTGTGCAAAAATATGCAATTTGGTGCATTTAAATCTTTAGACTTATGCAAAAATATGCAATTTGGTGCATTTAAATCTTTAAAATAATGCAAAATATGTAATTTGGTGCATTTAAATATTTAAACTTGTGCAAAAATATGCAATTTGGTGCATTTAAATCTTTAAAATAATGCAAAATATGTAATTTGGTGCATTTAAATCTTTAAACTTGTCCAAAAATATGTAATTTGGTGCATTTAAATCTTTAAACTAATGCAAAATATGTAATTTGGTGCATTTAAATCTTTAAACTAATGCAAAATATGTAATTTGGTGCATTTAAATCTTTAAACTTATGCAAAAATATGCAATTTGGTGCGTTTTTAAACTAATATAAAAACAATAAATTAATTTAAAAGCTCACCAACTAGTGCAAAGAGGGGGAGCGAAAGAAATATTCTCAAAGGGAATGGGCTGACATCAGGAAAACAGTTTGGACTTGGACAGGGTTTAGGAACGGGTTAGTAGACGGGCCGGGCCGGTCTGTCCCATATATAATATGTATGTATATGTAGTCTTTAAAGATTTCCAGACTATATTTGTAATGCATTGTGTGTTTGCCTTGCACCAAAAACTTTCAAGTTAACCGTGCATGGATGATTTAAACACAATAAGTGCAGAAACTTTTATTAAATAAGGTTAGTTTTAACTTGTGGTGTCTTCATGTTCTACATATCTGTTGAGAGAAATCTAAAACATCTTCAGCCACAAACCACCAATGAAACCATGCACGAGCTCACGACGCCAAAGACGTGATCCGTGTTCATACTGTCCACACTTAGTAAAACACACATAAACACAGCGAGCTGAGCTGAGCTGAGCCATGTGTACATTAAACACGCACAGCGCTTTCCTCCCGTTAAATGAAAGCCAGAAAGTGTTTGTTGTGGCTGCCCTTTGCTCTCTGCGTTTCTCTGACTTAACTTTGACTCAGTGGGCTTTGTGCGGCTCCTTTTACCGGAACGGCTTCGCCCACAAGCTGGTGAATGATTGCTGCGGTTGTGTTTTTGAGGGTGGCAGCACATGTTGGCATATTTACAACAGTTGAGATCTGTTGGGGCTTCCACGACTACTCATTTTACTAGCTGACTAATCATCTATCAATATTTGCTTAATGTAAATGACTTGCAACTCATTGCACAGCGTCAGCAGTCTCGTCCTGATCTGTTTTGATGGACACCATGAGACTTTTCACATGGTGAAAGCGTGCATGTCTTCATTGCATGGTTTTGTTTTGAACTTCATATGTGTGCATTCACTTATGACATGCTTTTTGAATGCAGCTTTGCGTAAGTTGTTGTTGTTGTTGTTGTTATTGCATGAGTATACATAATGAATATTTTAGTACTGTGATTGTCTGATACCAATCTGATAAATAGCCGTGCACACAAGATCTTGTTATCAGACTAGAAAAATTTAAAGACCGCCTATGGTGAAATCAACATTTTAATATTGTAATCTGGTTTTTTAAATATGCTTAAAGACAAACCATGTGCAAATATATCAGTCAGCACCACTGCTGAGCAGTTTCTTTTTACTTTTTTCTCTCCTAAAACCAAAAACATGGATTGAAACAGCCTGTTTTTTTACAGAAGTAACCAGTCCTGTCAGCCTGAGGGGCGGGGCTTTTCATATCATTAGCTGTCTGAGATGGTGAACATTGTTTGTGTAACATTAGCAAGACGTTATTAGCTGTTATATAACGTAGTAAAGCCAAAGGCTAAGTCTGACGTTGTAGAGAGCAATAAATAAAATGCATTACCTTTCTTGTACATGATTTTGTAGACAACCCTGTATAAATCGACTGACACTATTCATTAATATGCACATACTTAATAAGGTAAGGGTGGAGTTACATTCAAGTCATTTAATACATTTAGATGATCTAATGTAAGTTAATTAATCCTCAGACAAAAAAAAAAGGTTTTTCTTTTTCTTTTTTTTGTGATGCATCAGGCTTTTTTTTTTTTTTTTTTAGCTTGTATGGTAACATTTCAAGGACCAATTCTCACTATTACTAGCATGCATTTTACTGACTCTTAATTAGTACTTATAAGACATAATTTCATGTAATCATATTTTTTAGATACCGTAATCCTACCCCATGCTTAAACTTAACAGCTACCTTACCAATGGTTAATAAGCAGTAACTTGGGAGTTTTTTGAGGCGAAAGTTGTAGTTAATGGTTGCAGTGTGGTGCAAAAATATGCAATTTGGTGCATTTAAACCTTTAAACTAATGCAAAAATATGCAATTTGGTGCATTTAAACCTTTAAACCAATGCGAAAATATGCAGTTTGGTGCATTTAACCCTTTAAACAAATGCGAAAATATGCAATTTGGTGCATTTAACCCTTTAAACCAATGCGAAAATATGCTATTTGATGCATTTAACCCTTTAAACCAATGCGAAAATATGCTATTTGATGCATTTAACCCTTTAAACCAATGTGAAAATATGCTATTTGGTGCGTTTAACCCTTTAAACCAATGCGAAAATATGCAATTTGGTCCATTTAACCCTTTAAACCAATGCGAAAATATGCTATTTGGTGCATTTAACCCTTTAAACCAATGCGACAATATGCTATTTGATGCATTTAACCCTTTAAACCAATGCGAAAATATGCAATTTGGTCCATTTAACCCTTTAAACCAATGCGAAAATATGCTATTTGATGCATTTAACCCTTTAAACCAATGCGAAAATATGCTATTTGGTGCATTTAACCCTTTAAACCAATGCGACAATATGCAATTTGGTGCATTTAACCCTTTAAACCAATGCGAAAATATGCTATTTGGTGCATTTAACCCTTTAAACCAATGCGAAAATATGCTATTTGATGCATTTAACCCTTTAAACCAATGCGAAAATATGCTATTTGATGCATTTAACCCTTTAAACCAATGCGAAAATATGCTATTTGGTGCATTTAACCCTTTAAACCAATGCGACAATATGCAATTTGGTGCATTTAAACTTTTAAACTAATCTAAAACAAAACTCAGATTTTTCTGTGATTCAGTTCGAACTGTTACAACAAATTGATTTAAAAACTCACCAACTAGTGCACAGAGGGGAGCGAAAGAAATATTCTCAGAGGGAATAGCTGACATCAGGGAAACAGTTTGGACTTGGACAGGGTTTAGGAACGGGTCAGTAGTCGGGCTGGGCCGGTCTGTCCCGGTGTGCTGCCGCAGCAGTTCAAACTCCACTCTTAATGGCTCCAGCGCCTCCCTTTCCTCTGCATTACTCTCAACACTGGCTCCGTTCCACCCGTTGCTCAAAGAGCTTTCCATCACCAGCCATCTCTGCACCTCTCGCATTATATCTCTCACATGCACACACACGCTCCATGCCTGAAGCCTTCTGCAGTGTTTGAAGAGATAGTTACCCAAAATGAACATTTCTGTCAGCATTTACTCACCCTCATGTCATCTTGAAAAATATCTTAGCTTTTTTTTATGTGTGCATACCAATAAAGTTTATGGGAGCCTGTTTCTGCTACGGAGTCAAAACTGCAGCTTTTTACCTTAAAGTTCTGCCTTTTTTTTTTTTTTTTTTTTTTTTTTTTTTTTAAATGGGGAAAAATAAGTCAGAATTCTGAACTGATATCTCGCAATTCTCTTTTTTTCAGCCACACAATAAAAACAGGAGGTAATTGTGAGTTCATATCTAATAATTCTGACTTCTTAGTTTATATCTAAAAATATTTATAAAAAAATTAATGTAATTGCAACTTTTAAACTTTTTTTTTTTTTTTTTTTTTTTTTTTTAAATCACATGGCAAAAGCATATAAAGGTCAAAATAAGTTACTAGAATCCAGAAAATCCAATGTGTTTAATACACGTTTATAAGGGAAAAAAGTAGAAGGAAAAAGAAAGCATATGGTTTTGGAATGATGTAAGGGTGGTTTTAATTTATGACAAAATTTAATTTTTTGTTCTTTTTTCTGGCAATTCTTTTTGTTCTTTTAATTATTTTTGTATACAATGTATTATTATAATTTTTAAAAGTTATGATGATGTTGTTATATCACATGGCAAAAGCAAATAAAGGTCAAAATGAAATTTCAATTTGTTCAATGTTGCTTGGACCCCAACACTATTCAAAATTTCATAGAAAGAGAGTAAATATTTTTAAGGAAAAAAGTAGAAGAAAAAGAAAGTCATGGTTTTGGAATGACATAAGGGTGAGTTAATTAAGACACAATTTAAGTTTTTGGCCAACTTTTTTCTGGCAATTCTTCTTGTAATTATTATTGTATACAATTTATTATCATAATACAATTTATTAAGACACACAGAAAGTTAAAGTTCTTCAACTTGCCAAAATAAAAGTCGAGTAGAATTGTGAGGTTGTCAGAATTCTGACTTTTTTTTTTTTTTCTGGTACAAAATAAAAAAAATAAAAAAACAATTCATATTTCACACTTTTAACTTTTAGAAGTTTGTATTGTGCATTTCTGATTTTTGCAATTCTTTCATCTGAATTTTGAGAGAAAGTTGCAATTATGGTTTTATTTATTTATTTATTTATTTATTTTTAATTCTATGGTGGAAACAAGCTTCCACCAAAGTGGGGTCCATGGTTTTTTGGATCTCAAATTTTTCCAAATATTAAAGAAAGAAAGGAAGAAAATAAAGTAGAAGGAATAGAAAGTGGTATAGGTTTGGAACAACATGAGAGTGAGTTCATTTTGTTTATGTGCACTGTCTCTTTAACATTCACACATGGCAGAAGCAGTGTTGCGAATAGAGTTTCAGCCTATTTTTTTTTTTCATGCTGAAAATGCAAAGTGCCTAATGTGTAAAAATATCTACTCCTGTATGAGCAGTGTAGCACAATCTCTGTTTATTAACTCATTTATACCTTCACCGTTATCATAATCCGTTTTTCTCAGTGAGCCAGTGATGTTTTGGAGTCAGCAGGTGATGGTTCATTTCACACGCCGTACCTTCCTTTTAACCGGGTCGTGCAGAAGATCTCACACGGATGAGATGTTTTATGAAGCGTACGTGCATGCGCAAACGCCGCCGCTCGATCCAGGAATCGATAGCCAATGTCCCACTGCGCTGCTGTGTCCTGAGCGTTTGACGGGGACATCAATCCTGCCAGACTTTTTTCACTGCGTCTCTAACAGACAGCGGTGAATCAGATGGACAGGGAATCATTCAAGGCCTTCTCTTGCTGCCCACGTCATTCATGCACGGCTAGTAGCGATTGAGAGGCTTGTATCGGCTCCTTAAGCAAACCGCATTTGCTGCTCAACCTCAGCTGATCACTGACGTCCACTTTAAGTGTTGATTGCTCATTTTCTTCTAAAAGCTCATAAGGCTTCTGGGGTGAATCTCACCAAAATCAAGGAAGAGGGGAAATAATTAGACAAATTAATACTTTTATTTAGCAAAGATTCTTTAAATTGATGTTAAAAAGTGAAAAAAGTGATGATAAAGATATTTATAATGTTACAAAAGATTTCCATTACAGATAAATGCTTTGTATTTATCAAAGAAACCTGAAAAAAATTATACTCTGCTGTTTTCAGCATAATAATAATAATAATAATAATAGTAATAAATGTTTTTTTTTTGAGAAAAATCAGAATATGTGAATGATTTCTGAAGGATCATGTGACTAGATGCTAAAAATGATGCTAAAAATTTAGCTCTGAAATCACAGGAATAAATTACATTTTAAAATGTATTCAAATTGAAAACAGTTATTTTAAATAGTAAGAATATTTCACAATTTTACTGTTTTGCTGTACTTTGGATCAAATCAATGCAGGGTTGGTGAGCAGAGGAGACTTTTGACTGGTGGCGTTTTGCAAATTATTTTATTTTTTAATATTTATTTATAATTATTATTATTTTTATTATTATACAAAATATTTTTCTTTAGCAAAGATGCTTTAAATTTGTTAAAAAGTGATGATAAAAAATTATAATATTGTAAAACATTTCTATTTCAGATAAATGCTGTTTTTCTGAACTTTCTATTCATCAAAGAAACCTGAAAAAAATCTACTCAGCTGTTTTCAACATAATAATTATAATAATAATAAATTAATTAATTTTTGAGCAGCAAATATTAGAATGATTTCTAAAGGATCATGTGACTAGATGTTAAATCATGCTAAAAATTCAGTTTGGAAATCACAGGAATAAATTACATTTTAAAGTATATTCACATAGAAAAACAGTTATTTTAAATAGTAAAAATACTTCAAACTTTTACTGTTTTTGATGTACTTTGGATCAAATAAATGCAGGCTTGGTGAGCAGAAAAGACTTAAAAAAAAAAAAAATAAACATTAAAAATCTTACTGTTCAAAAACTTTTGACTGGTGGTGTTTTGCTAGTTTTTAATATTTTATTATTATTATTATTATTATTATACAAATAATACTTTTCTTTAGCAAAGATGCTTTAAATTGATCAAAAGTGATGATAATGGTATTTATAATGTTGCAAAAGTTTTCCATTTCAGATAAATGCTGTTTTTTCTTTCTATTCATCAGAGAAACCTGGGAAAAATTCTACCCAGCTGTTTTCAACAACAACAACAACAACAGCAACAATAATAATAAAAATACATGTTTTTTGAGCAGCAGATCAGAATATTAGAATGATTTCTCAAGGATCATGTGACTGGATGTCAAAAATCATGCTAAAAATTCAACTCTGAAATCACAGGAATAAATTACATTTTAAAATATATTTGCATAGAAAACAGTTATTTTACATAGTAAAAATGTTTCTAAATTTTACTGTTTTTGCTGTACTTAGAATCAAATAAATACAGGCTTGGTGAGCAGAAGAGACTTTTTTAAAAAGAAAAAAAAAACATTAAAAATCTTTTGACTGGTGGTGTATTGCAAATTATATTATTTTAATTCTTTTATTTTATTTTACAAAATGTAGCCTATACCTTTTCATGCAATATAAGTTTCTTTGGATAAAATCATCTGCCAAATGCATAAATGTAATTGATAATTTGATGAAATGTTATGTTTTGTTTTATATTTAATTCAACTAAATACTATTTCCTAGTATTTTCTTTTGATTTTGGGGTGAAATATGATCCAAACATGTTATTGGCTGTTTTTGAAGTTCAACTCTAGTGAATCCCAACATTATAATTATATGCTTGTAGTTGATGCATAACATGCATTGAATTATTTTTTTTTTTTAAATAAATATTAGTTTATTTGAATGCAATTTTGAATTTGAGAAAATGCAATATAAATGTCGAGATGCATGTCTAATTTAGTCTCAAGGCTCTAGCACTGCTTCACATTCGTTCTGCACTCCAGAGAGGGTCTCGTCACAGGCTTGTTTTAACAAGCGCCGATCGCTTTGCATCTCATGCCGAGGCATGACTGACTCCACGCTCTCCTGAAGGTATTTGCAGAGTTGAAAGTTGGAAAGTTTTGAAGAAGCTGCTCACAGATGAAGCTCTTTTGAGACTCTTGTATATATGGACTCGTATATTAGTTGCTTTCTAGAGCGGGCAGGACTGAAAATGTAAAGCATTATGACTCCGATATGCTTGAGGAAAAAGTCAATGAGCCATGCTTTCTGTAGTCTAATATCGCTCGTCAGCATTTGTTGAGCTCTGAGCCCGAGGTTTAAAGTCTGACTAGGATTAAAGGATTGATTTATTTATTTATTTATTTTTTCCAAAAATAAAAGCTGCATTTATTTATTCACCCTAATGTCATTTTCAACTCTACTTTATTAAATAACAAGATGATTTTATAAGACAGAATCGTTGTGGTTGTGGAGTTGAACCACCTTGAGAGACAGAATATGACAGAAGGGACAAACGAACAGCCGGTTCCCTCTGGGCGTAAACAGGAAGAGGACACATGATAATCAGATGCAGAACAGACAGTATAGATCTGCTTATTCTCAAGAGGAGACGGTCATGGGTATGTATATGTATGTTTTTACTGCTATGGATATGTGAGGCCTCATAATGTTTCCATGACCTGTGGACTTTGACATTTCTATAAATAATTATTCACTAGTGAAAATCAGTCAAATAGTCTCTTTTCTAAAGCAGGCAAATAATGTAGCAGGAGTATCTGTGCATAAATGTGCGTGAGATTCGTTGATTATAGTGAGAGTTTCATCTTGTCATTGAAATATGTCATTCCATCACATGCTCACCAATGGATGTGAATGGGTGCCGTCAGAATGAAAGTCCAAACAGCTGATAAAAGCATTACAGTACTTCTTTTAAAAAAAAAAAAAAAAAAAAACTTTAAAAAGCTTTTGACTGGTGATGTATTGCAAATTATTTTTTATTGTATTTTTATTTTATTTTATTTTACTATTTTATTTTATTTTATTTTATTTTACGAATAAGATTCGTTGATTTATAGTGAGAGTTTCTTTTCTACAGTGAATCGGTTCCAGATTAAGCACCAGCACGGTGACGGTGCAAAGCTGGCAACAACAGATGTAAAATCCAGGATGTAGATGAGTTTGTTTCTTCATCAGATTTGTAGAAATGTGTCATTCCATCACTGTCTCACCAATGGATGTGAATGGGTGCCGTCAGAATGAGAGTCCAAACAGCTGATAAAAACATCACAGTAATCCACACCACTCCAGTCCATCAGTTAACATCTTGAGAAGTCAAAAGCTGGGTGTTTGTAAGAAACAAATCCATCATTAAAGCTGCGCTATGACTATAACTGAATATTGGCGTGTAGATGTCTTCAGGCCAGGACTTTTATCAAACATATAAAGTTTGTTGCAGACTGAACATTGCATGTTTGCGTTAGTGTAAAGTAGGGGTGTGCGATATGATGTTTTTTTGATCGCGGATGATTAAAAAAATGTCTCCGCAATCTGCTTTTGGAGAAATATCGTATTATCGTAATATTCTATCAGCTGCAGTTCTTATGAAATCACAGCCCTATGAAATCCGTTTTATTTTTTCCCCAATTCCGTTTTTTCCATTTTAATTAAGTTTAATTAAGTTTTAATTTATCTCAGCTCCTTTTTAATGGTAAATTAAATGTTATTAACCAAAGAGCATGTCTAATTAATTAAAAACATAAGACTTATACAATTTCACATCAATTTAATGAAGGTTCAACAAAAATGACATGTTTATCTAGTGTAACGATCGGTTATTTTCATTAAAAAAAAAAAAATTATATACTTTTTAATCTCAAACGATCGTCTTGTCTTAAAAAAAAAAGTTTGTTCTATATTAGTACTCAATTTAAGCTTGTAGAAATTAAAGGCTGAACTTACAAGTATATTTTACTTGGAATTGTTTGTTCTGTTTACAAAGATTTTTTTTTCTTTCCTGTACTAAATTAATGTAGAAGTTACTTTTGTTTTTTCTTAAGTATTTATTTTATCACAAAATTATTTTTATAAGTGCAGCCACATATTTGTTAAGAGCTGTTTTGGACTGGTGCTTGATCTGTGCAGATTTCTCTCCTGATCCAGACCAGACCACTTTTTCACTAGAGGAAGAGTTATGGATCATGGACTTGTATTTTAGTTAAAAATGTCTTAATGATGGATTTGTTTCAGCTTTTGTCTTCTCAAGATGTTAACTGATGGACTGGAGTGGTGTGGATTATTTGTGGATTATTATGATGTTTTTATCAGCTGTTTGGACTCTCATTCTGACGGCACCCATTCACATCCATTGGTGAGACAGTGATGGAAAGACCCGTTTCTACAAATCTAATGAACAAACAAACTCATCCATCTTGGATGGCCTGAGGGTGAACAATTTTTAGTATATTTTAATTTTTTTTTTTTCTGGGTGAACTATTCCTCTAAATACTCAAATAGGGAAGTGTCATAGCAAAAGTCAGTTTTCAGAAATGAAAATGCTGGCGAATACTTGCAGCTTTAAATAGACTTGTCATTTACAGGAAGAGCTGCTTGTGATCTGTTGCGACATTCATTTTTATATGACCGTATCTCGTTTTGTAACACACCACATTGTGTTCTTGCACAATGTCTATTGTTCTTGTAAAAATTGTTTGATTTGTTCCTCCATGGGTCTTTACAGTGTTAAAATGCTCATAGTCATGGTTAAATAAACGCTGTTCAGCATGAGTGTCAGTCATGAATGCATGAGCCCGTTAGATCATCTCAGCATCATAAAGGCAGGAATGTAATCTTATTACACTCTTTAAGTCATGAGATTATCTCTGCAAGCAGACGACTGCTGCATGGCACCGTATACTATTTAATGTCTCATAAACGCAACCTTTAAATTATTTAGGTTTACACTCCTGCATTGGCAGATGCTTTTATCCAAGCGTTTTGCATTGCATTTAATCATGCATTTCTTGGAAATTGCATGCACCATTTAATCTACAGTGTTACGGGATATTATCAGTCATAGTATTTCCTGTATGCCGTAATGATGCAAAATTATCTACGCATGCTCTGATAACAAATGGGGCATTTAAAAAAAAAAAAAAAAAGTCCCCGTTGTATACTGCTTATTTCATTTTATTACATTTTAACAGATATTCACATAGAAAACTATGGAAGCCCATTTCCACCGCTAAATAAAAAATAAAAGGTAATTGCAACTTTTTATCTCTGCTATTTATCTCTATTGCATGATACAAATTTGCAATTCTGATCTTTTTTCTCAATTGTGAGATATAAACTTATAATTGCGTGTTATCAAGTCAGAATTACGAGATAGAAACTTGCAATTGTGAGTTATAAAGTCGGAATTGTGAGATATAAAGTCACAATTCAGACATTTTTTTTCTCATAATTGTCATATAAACTCAAAATTGCAAGAAATATCTTGCAATTCTGACTTTATAACTCGCAATTGCAAATTTATATCATGCAATTCTGACTCTAACTGACTCTAAAAGTCACAATTGTGAGATATAAACTTGCAATTCTGCACGGCACCGTATATCATTTAAATGTCTCATAAACACAACTTTTAAATTATTTATAATTTATTTATAAATTATAATTATTTATAATTTATATCACGCAATTGAGACTCTAACTTGCAATTGTGAGTTTATATCTCAATTCTGAGAAAAAAAGTCATAATTGTGAGATATAAACTTGCAATTCTGCATGGCACCGTATAGCATTTAAATGTCTCATAAACACAACTTTTAAATTATTTACGTTTACACTTATGCATTGGCAGATACTTTTATCCAAGCGACTTGCATTGCTTTTAATCATGCATTTCTTGGAAATTGCATGCGCCATTTAATCTACAGTGTTACAGGATATTATCAGTCATAGTATTTCCTGTATGCCGTAATGATGCAAAATGATCTATGCATGGTCTGATAACAAATGGGGCATTTAAAAGGAAAAAAAAAAGTCCCAGTTGTATACTGCTTATTTCATTTTATTACATTTTAACAGATATTCACAGAGAAAAGGTAATTGCAACTTTTTATCTTTGAATTGCATGATACAAACTTGCAATTCTGACCTTTTTTCTCAAAATTGTCAGATATAAACTCATAATTGCATGTTATCAAGTCAGAATTTTGAGATAGAAACTTAAAATTGCGAGTTATAAGTCGGAATTGTGAGATATAAAGTCACAATACTGACGTTTTTTTCTCAGAATTGTGTCATAATCTCAAAATTGTGAGAAATAGTCAGAATTGCGATTCTGCAATTCTGACTTTTTATCTTGCAATTCTGATTTTATAACTAGCAATTGTAAATTTATATCATGCAATTGAGACTCTAACTTGCAATTGTGAGTTTATCTCAATTCTGAGGGAGAAAGTCAATTGCGATGTAAACTCACAATTCTGAGGAAGAAAAAGTCACAATTGTGAGATACGAGCTCGCAATTCTACATGGCACCGTATTTAATTTAAATATCTCATAAACACCACCTTTAAATTATTTACGTTTACACTCATGCATTGGCAGATGCTTTTATCCAAACAATTTGCATTGCATTTAATCATGCATTTCTTGGAAATCAATGGCATTTGCATGCACCATTTGATCTACAGTGATGCAGGACATTATCAGTCGTTGTATTTTCTGTATGCTGTAATGATACAAAAATATCTATGCATGTTCTGATAACAAATAGGGTGTTTTATTAAAAAAAATAATAATAATAATAAAAAAGTCCTAGTTCTATACTGCTTATTTCAGCAAATTTAGGTATTCTGTGCATGCAAAAAAAATATGCATGCGCACTTTTTGATTTTTCTACTCCGTTATCTTAAATTGGACCCCACCGGTTGTACCTTTCAGATGAAGTAAGAGTGACATTTTGGCTAAATGAGTGAAGCAAACAGAGTGTTCTTAATGCAAATTGTGCCTTCAGATGTGCAGCGTGCAGACAGGATCATGTCGTCTAGTTAATTGAGCACTTAGAGGAAGCAAGTGTCCCGTCTCCCTCGCTGACTGCATATGACACGTTAAATGTCTTCGTCAGTCGATTCTGCGTTTCCCGCTGGTTTGGGTTTATGGCAGGTTCGTTGCACTCGAGCGCCTCCTGATTGCTGAATAATCACCATCTCATCTGCATCTGCGTTCATGAGATCCTTAAACTCACAGGTGATGTGCCGGCGCAAATCGGGTTCATCGCTGAAAGAGAGAGTTAGTTCATTTGAGTCTGAAAATGTAAATTAAGCTGACCTCCTGTCTGAATTAGGTTTGACTCCTGTCTGATTTAGAATGAATGACTCTGTTGCTTTAAAAACATACTGCAGTTGATGGTTTTACGTGCTGCTGGTCAGAGTGTCTTCCTGTCTAAGCTATAAACAGGAACTGCAGATAACTAACCTGCTGTCAGCCAGGTCATTTGAATAGCTGTTACTGTCTGTTTCTCAGTGTTTCCATTTCTGTATTCAGAGAATACAAAGTGTGCATTCATACTTAACAGATTAGTGGTGTCTCGTATGTTACTTGTTTTTAATTTTACAAAAATGCTGTTGTTTTGAACGTTCTATTCATCTGTGAATCCTGAAAAAGAAAATGCATCAGTTTACTCAAAAATATTGGGCAGCACAACTGTTTTCAACATTGATAATAATCAGAAATGTTTCTAGAACAGCAAATCAGAATATTAGAATGATTTCTGAAGAATCATGTGACACTGAAGACTGGAGTAATGATGCTGGAAATTCAGGTTTAATCACAGAAATAAATTGCATTTTAACAGATATTCACATAGAAAACTATGGAAGCCCTTTTCTGCCACTGAATAAAAAAAAAAATCAAAAAAAGGTAATTGCAACCATTTATCTTAGAATTGCATGATAGTCACAATTGTGAGATATAAATATGCAATTCTGACTTTTTTCCTCATATTTGCAAGTTTGTATCTCACAATTCAGACTTTTTTCTCAGAATTATGAGATATAAACTTGCAATTGCGTGTTATAAAGTCGGAATTGTGCGTTTTTTTTTCTCTGAATTGCATGATATAAACTCACAATTGCGACATTTTGCAAGTTTGTATTTCGCAATTCTGACTTTAATTCTTGCAATCGTGAGATATAAACTCGCAATTGTAAGTTATAAAGTCCAATTTTGAGGGGGAAAAAAGACTGATATGTTCTTAGAATTGCAAGTTTATATCTCAAAATTCATACTTGACTCAATTGTGTGTTATAAAGTCAGAATTGCGAGTTATAAACTTGCAATTCTGACCTTTTTTTTCACAGAATTGTGAGATAAACTCGCAATTGCGTGTTATCAAGTGAGAATTATTGTGAGTTATAAAGTCGGAATTGTGAGATATAAAGTCACAATTCTGATGTTTTCTACTTTGAATTGCGCGATATAAACTCACAATTGCGAGAAATAGTCAATTGCGAGATGATAACTTTCAATTCTGACTCGCAATTCTGACTTTATTTCTCGCAATTGTGAGTTATAAAGTCCTGTTTTGAGGGGGAAAAAGACTTCTCAGAATTTGAGTTTATATCTCAAAATTCATACTTAACTCACAATTGCGTGTTATAAAGTCGGAATTTTGAGATATAAAGTCACAATTCTGACGTTTTTTTTCTCTGAATTACATGATATAAACTCACAATTGCGAATTTTATTGTATTTGCAAGTTTGTATCTCGCAATTCTGACTTTAATTCTTGCAATCGTGAGATATAAACTTGCAATTGTGAGTTATAAAGTCCAATTTTGAGGGGGAAAAGACTGATATGTTCTTAGAATTGCAAGTTTATATCTAAAAATTCATACTTGACTCACAATTGTGTTATAAAGTCAGAATTGCGAGTTATAAACTTGCAATTCTTAGAAAAAAGTCACAATTGCAAGATAACTTGCAATTCTGACCTTTTTTTCCTCAGAATTGTGAGATAAACTCGCAATTGCGTGTTATCAAGTGAGAATTATTGTGAGTTATAAAGTCGGAATTGTGAGATATAAAGTCACAATTCTGATGTTTTTTTCTTTGAATTGCGTGATATAAACTCACAATTGCGAGAAATAGTCAATTGCGAGATGATAATTTGCAATTGTGACTTTTTTGTCACAATTGTGAGTTGTAAAGTACAGTTTTGAGGGGGTAAAAAGACTGTTCTCAGAATTGCGAGTTTGTATCTCAGAATTCATACTTAATAACTCGCAATTGTGTGTTATAAAGTCAGAATTGTGAATTATAAACTTGCAATTCGGGAGAAAAAGTCACAATTGTGAGATGTAAACTTGCAATTCTGAGGAAAAAAGGTTTGGGCAATTCTAAAGAATAAGAATTGTGAGGTTTTTATCTTGCAATTCTGACATTATAACTCTCAATCACGAATTTATATCATGCAGTTCTGACTTTAAATCATAATTGTGAGTTTTCATCTCATAATTTTGAAAAAAAAAAAAAAAAAAAAAGTCAGAATTGCAAGATGTAAATTCGCAATTCTGAAAAAAAAAAAAAAAAAAACACAATTGTAAGTTTTTATCTTGCAATTCTGACTTTATAACTCCCAATCATGAATTTATATCATGCAGTTGACTTTAACTCATAATTGTGAGTTTTTATCTCATAATTCTGAGAAAAAAAGTCAGAATGGCAAGTTTTTATCACGTAATTCTGAGGAAAAAAAGCCAAAATTGCAAGATGTAAACTCCCAATTCTAAAAAAAAAAACACAATTGTGAGTTTTTATCTTGCAATTCTGACTTTATAATTCGCAATCACAAATTAATATCACACAATTCTGACTTTAACTCAAACTGTACATTTATTTCTCATAATTCTGAGAAAAAAGTCAGAACTGTGAGATTAAGAGTTGGAATTTCCTTTTTATTTTTTATTCAGTGGCTGAAACGGGCTTCCAATTTATTTTACTATTTTACAGTATCTTTAATTAAATAAATGCAGCACTGGTGAGCAGAAGAAACTTTTTAAAGAAACTACAAAATTTTGAATGTTACTGTAATGTATCCTTTTTTTCTGCTTTGCCGCATTATGTATGTGTGTGTGTGTGTGTGTGTGTGTGTGTGTGTGTGTCACAGTAACACCTTCCTGGCCTTATTTCGCCCCTGTGAGCTGACGTTGTGTCACCTTGTCAAATTGTAGCATGTTTACGATCATTTACTTAGACGCCGCTGACCTTTTTTTTTTTATACTAAACGCCCGTTTTATTCCCCGTCCGTCTGCTCGGCAGCACTGACAGCTTTATGAATTAAAAATGTCTCCTAGGGCCCCTCGCTCAATCCGCCTCTCCATCACTAGGACTAACCTTCAGACGTGCCGCTGACGCACACGCGTGTTGCACTTTTCACTACGTTGTTTTATTGTTCTCTGCCCAGGAAAGTGTTTAATGTCTCTCAACTCAGAATTTACAGAGGGATTATGGAGCACAATCCAGATTAAAACCTCCCACAAAACCTGCACCTCACCTCATCGCAGTACTGTGAATAAATGTTGTTTTGTCGAAATGTAACGTGTGCTGTCATCAACCTCACTTTATTTGGACCATATAAAATCCATTTTATTTTTAATTCTGTTTCTGTTTATTTATTTATTATTATTTTTTCCAAATTTTGTTTTAATTAAACTTATGCTTTAAAGATAGCAAGCATGGTCTTGCATTCCTTGTTCTTTCTTTCTAGATAAATAAGGTTTATATTCTGTATATGTTTTATATATGCACACACTAAGATTGTAGTATTAGAATTACTAGATTACTAATTCTTAATACTAATTTCAAGATTTGAATCTAATATGTATGAATGTATTTATTTAATTAATAATATATGGAAATGTACAATGTATACATGCGTGTGTGTGTATATAATATAATAATATAGTATAATATAGTTATTTTTTTAAATATAAAAAAACAAAAAAAAAACTAACAAAAAAAAAAAAAACAAAAAAAAAAAAAATATATATATAAATAATATATATATATATATATATATATATATATATATATATATATATATATATATATATATATAATTGATTAATAATTAGCAATTATAAAATGTATATTTAATTATTAATTTTATATTATAAAAGGAATAAAATAACATTAAATAAATAAATAAATAAAATATACTAATATTAGCATATACTAATATATACTGCCGCTCAGAAGTTTGGGATCAGTAAGACTTGTAATGTTTTTTTTTTTTTTTTTAAGAAATCTCTTGTGCTTACCAAGCCTGCATTTATTTGATCAAAAATACAGAAAAACAGCAATATTGCTAAATGTTATTACAATATAAAATAATGGTTTTCATTTTAATATACTTTAAAATATAATTTATTCTTGTGATGCAAAGCTGAATTTCTTCAGCTGTTACTCCAGTCTTAAGTGTCACATGATCGTTCAGAAATCATTCTAATATTGTAAAAACATTTTGCAATATCACAGTTTTTCTGTGTTTTTGATTGTTTCATTTATTTTATTTTTATTTAATTGTATTTTTTGTTTTGGTGAATATTTGCTCCCCTGCAAAAAATCACTACAATCCTAATTATAAATAAATAAATAAATAAATAAAAATAAAAAAATAGCACTTTTTAATTTGCAAATTAAAAATATATACATTTTCCCCCAAAACTAAATTAAATATTTAAATATTAAAGTAGTAGCAGTAGTAGTAGTAGTAGTAGTAGTAGCAATAATTATGTAATAATAATTATTAAATTGTTTACATTGTTTATTACAGATTTTTTTTTTTTTTATTTAGTTTTGGAAAAAACATTTTTGCAATTTTTTGCTCCCCTGCAAAGAATCACAACAAACCTGATTTAGACTGGAGTAACAGCTGATGAAAATTCAGCTTTGCATCACAGGAATAAATTATATTTTAAAGTATATTAAGATAAAAACCATTATTTTATATTGTAAAAACATTTTGCAATATCACTGTTTTTTTCTGTATTTTTGATCAAATAAATGCAGCCTTGATGAGCATAAGAGACTACTTTTAAAAAAAAAAACATTACAAGTCTAATTGATATATTTGATATATTTGTTATTTAAGATAAATTTGGAAAGAACGATAGAAAGCAGTTTTGCATCCACATCACCTGGTTTGTTTTGGAGTCTCTTTACACTCAATTTTCCCCACAGTGCATGAAAGGGAAATTGCAGGCCTAACCCTGCGGTATTGTTGTCTTTGTCTAGCCAGCGTTCTGCTGCCTGTGCGCCCGTCATTGTCTCAGCGATTTAATTTTAGCCCGGTTACGTCAGTCACGCACACACAGACAGAGCGAGACCCCGCGCCGATGAGAAACCGGCTGCTGCCACAGACACGGATCTCATTCACAGAAGATGTGCGATTAAAGCTTTAATAAAGACACCTGATGCTGCTGAGATACTCGGATCACAAACCAATCAGCACATGTAGTATATTGTTTACTGGCTGCGCATGAGAATCCAGCCGTGAGCTGAAATGTAAAAATTCTTTTCCATTTTTAAAATTAATGTTCACAAGTTTGGCTTCTTGAATGAAAGACTCTTCTGTTTCTGTTTATTTGAGCATTGCAACACTGACTCAACCAATGGGGTGAGTTTGGGGGCGGGACTATCTATATGACCAGCGAATCACAGATGTGGGGTGTGTTTTAGGATTCAGTTGTTATTTTGTCAGTTGGATGTGGTGATAAGCAGAAATTACACACTTCAGCTTTTAAAACGTCTGTGCAACTGATTCTGCTTCTGCGAAAGTCCCCAGTTCCTGATTCATGCCTTAAAAAAAAACAAAACACAAGTAAATTTCCTCTTTCTCTGCATTGTTTATTTTGGTACCTGAAACCGTTGTCAGTTGCATCTGATTTCCAGGTACCTTGCAAATAAATGCTTGTAGAAACAGTTATGCAAATCTAATGAGGTTTGGTCTTGGAAACAAGACTGGTTGGAAGAGGAATGGTAATAAACCCTCCTATCACTTCCAGACTGTATGACAAGAATGCGTTTTTATTGTGAAGCTCTCAGAAGCGCCATAAAAGTGTCATTAAAGTAGTTGTTATGATGCATTCCAAGTCTTCTGATATCATATGAACTACTTTTATGGTTATGGGTATATATGAGGGATAGTTAACTAGTTACTGACTGATACAACTGTTATTGGCCGCGTGATTTATCGAAATCAAATGAAATTGTGATATTGCTTAGTGCAAAGATTGATTTGTAAATTCTAAAATAATTATTAATTTTTTTAAATTCTTTCTCTTTTTGTTGTACCCTTTTTGTTGTAAATCTTACCGTAGTAATATTTATTTGGTTTGTAATTTTTTAAAAATATTTTATTTAGTAGTAGCAGCAATAATTATGTAATAATAATTATTAAATTGTTTTTATTACCAAGGTTTAATTTTATTTTTTGTTTTGGCAAATATTTGCTCCCCTACAAAAAAATCACAACAAACCCGATTTCAAAAAAAAAAAAAAAAAAGCACTTTAATTTGCAAATTTTATCAGATTAAAAAATATATATTTTTCCCCCCAAACTAAATTAAATATTCAAATATTAAATATTTTATGTAGTAATAGCAGTAGTAGTAATAGTAGTAGCAATAATTATGTAATAATAATTATTAACTTGTTTTTATTATAATTTTTTATTTTATTTTTTATTTAGTTTTGGAAAAAAAAAATTTTTTGCAAATTTTTGCTCCCCTACAAAGAATCACAACAGACCTGATTTATTTTTTTAATAGCACTTTAATTCACAATTTTTCCTCCCAAACTAAATTAAACGTTTAAATAGCAATAATTATGTAATGATAATAATTGAATTGTTTTTATTAGAAATGTTTTATTTTGCAGTTTAGTTTAGTCTTTATTTTTTGGCAAATGTTTGCTCCCCTACAAAGAATCACAAGAAACCTGATTTTTCTTAAATAGCACTTTAATTCACAATTTTTGTCAGATTAATTTTTTTTTCCCTCCCAAACTACATTAAATATTTTATTTAGTAGTAGTAGTAGTAGTAGTAGCAATAATTATGTAGTAATAATTATTAAATTGTTTTTATTACAAATGTTTAATTTATTTTATTTTTATTTTATTTTGGCAAATGTTTGCTCCCCTACAAAGAATCACAACAAACCAAAGCAAATTTTTCTTTGCAATTTTTTTTGTATCAGATTAAATACTTTTTTCTACCCTCCCAAGCTATATTAAATATTTAAATATTAAATATTTTATTTAGTAGTAGTAGTAGTAGTAGTAGTAGTAGTAGTAGTAATAGCAATAATTATGTAGTAATAATTATTAAATTTTATTTTATTTTATTTTATTCTTTATTTTATTTTATTTTTGCTACCCTACAAAAAATCACAACAAACCTGATTTTTGCAACTTTTCCGCCCAAACTATATTAAGTATTTAAATATTAAATATTTTATTTAGCAGTAGTAGTAGTTATGTAGTAATAATTATTAAATTGTTTTTATTACAAATTGTATTTTATTTTATTTTATTTTTGCTCCCCTACAAAAAAAATCACAACAAACCTGATTTGTTTTTTAAATAGCACTTTAATTTACAATTTATTTATTTAATAAATAATTATGTAATTAATAATTATGTAATTATGTAATAATTATCAAATAGTTTTTATTACAAATGTTTATTTTATTGGCAAAATTTCGCTCCCCTACAAGGTATCACAACAAATCTGAATTTTTATTTTTATTTTTATTTTTATTTTTTTAAACCGCACTTTAATTTACAACTCTTATCAGATTAAAATCCCCCTCCCAATCCTTGTATTTATGCACGTAGTAATCAGATATTTAATGACATCTCAACTTCTGCCTTAACGTATCTTTATTTATCAGACTTATATGACATTTTTGCAGATAAGGTTATTGATGCTTGAAAACAATATAGATATTTAATATTCATGAGTCTGAACACCTGTAGACAATGTGAAGCTTGTTGATCATGTCAGTAAATCTTATTTGAGTCTCTTTGAATGCCATAAAAGAGAGAGAGAGAGAGTGTGTGTGTGTGTGTGTGTGTGTGTGTGTGTGTGTGTGTGTGTGTGTGTGTGTGTGTTCTAGGCCACTTGTCAGGCTGAATATCTCCAGCACAGAATACAGTTTGATTCCTCGAATCTGTTTTTCCTCAGTAGTTTCCTGCAAAAATCAGCAGTTTCTGTTCTTTCCCAGGAGAGACTGTAACTGAGAGCAGTCTTTACGTCTCTCCAAGGAGCTCTGCCGCTTCGCTTTACTCCGCAGACGCACTCATTAAATCCCGGCGAGAGCGTTCACGAGCCGCGTGTGTGAACGGCATCGATCTCGCTGTGACAGATGCTCAGACGCTCTGAAATATCCTGATTTCACCCTTACAGAAGTCGGTTTGTCCTGCAGAGAGAGTCGATCGATAAAGCGTGAGAAATATAGATGGACTGGTGCGACCGCCAGCACTTTAAAGTTAAACGCTACTGCTGACTGGACTTTCATAAACTGTTATGTAGTTTTATGACGTGGTGTTGAAGAAAATAATTTTTTATTGGATTGTATTAGGGATGCACCGAAATCTCGGCCGCCGAAAATTTTCGGCCGAAATAGCATTATCGGTTTCGGCCGAAACGTAAGAAAGCGCCGAAAATAAAAGCCGAAATTGTCGCCACGCCTCTCCCATCCTCCCGTCTCGTTCGCGCTGTCATTACGCATCAAACACGGAGTATGTCGGCGGTTTGGAAGCACTTCAAAGTTTCAGATGAGGACAGCAAAGTTGCAATATGCAACATTTGCTCTGCAAAAGTTTCAAGAGGGGGTTCAACAGCAAAGACATTTTCGACTACAGGTTTAATACACCACCTTAAGTCAAGACACGCAGTTGAATTTGAGGAATACCGTCAAACAACGTTGGTTAAAACTAAGCCAGCTAGCACACCAACACCCTCGGTTGCCACAGTTTTCGAAAAAATTAAGAAATTTGCAAATGACAGTGCTAAAGCACGTGACATAACAGAGAAAGTAATGGAATTCATTGCTTTAGATGACCAGCCGTTTTTTAGTCGTGGAGGACATCGGATTTCGTAGGCTAATACACCACATTGAGCCGCGTTACACACTGCCAAGCAGACGGTATTTTACAGAGACCTCTCTACCTGAAATGTATGACCGTGTTGCAAAACATGTTCATGAGCTCATGACCACAGATATCTCTGCTCTAAGTTTTACCACAGACATATGGAGCTCTGACGTTAGTCCAACTAGCATGCTCAGTTTGACAGCGCAGTGGATAAACGCGGAGTTTAAATTGCAAAACATTCTGCTTCATGCACAGGAGTTTGTCGGCTCACACACTGCAGCAGCAATATCCGATGCTTTGGCTAACATGTTTGAAACTTGGAACATAGACAAGTCTAAAGTGCATGTGATTGTGAGAGATAATGCACGGAACATGATAAAGGCTATGGATGACAGTGGATTAAAGAGCATACCTTGCATGGCACACACGCTGCAGTTGGCTGTGAATGAGGGAGTGCTTAGTCAGCGCAGCATATCAGAAATCACAGCAACTGGGAGAAAAATTGTGGGACATTTTAAGCATTCTCCGCTTGCTTATTCCAGACTACAAGATTTGCAAAAACAGTTTGGGATGCCAACAAAACGACTACAGCAAGATGTGGCCACTCGCTGGAACAGTACATACTATATGTTGCAAGGATTACTTGAACAGAAGCGGGTTTTAGCTGCATACATGACAGATCACGACCTGCCAGCAACTTTGAGTGCACGTCAGTGGATGTTGGTGGCAAACATTGTCTCTCTTCTCGCCCCGTTCGAACAGTTAAC
The DNA here is from genome assembly GCA_036247105.1 of Cirrhinus mrigala. NCBI lineage: Eukaryota > Metazoa > Chordata > Actinopteri > Cypriniformes > Cyprinidae > Cirrhinus > Cirrhinus mrigala. The sequence continues at coordinate 1,590,978 of CM070022.1, forward strand.
CGAGGAAATAAGCTCAGCTCAAGCGTCTGTTGCTGAAGTTATTCCACTGATCGCAGCACTGAAGCGCCTGCTTGGAAAAGAGGCGGAAACAGATCATGGCGTAAAAACAGCTAAAAAAAATCTACTGGAGGCTGTTAACAAACGCTTCCAAGACATTGAGTCCAACCCTCTTTACGGCATTGCAACAATATTAGATCCACGCTTTAAAGACCATTACTTTGACGATGAGAAAAGGCAGGATGTATGCGAAATGGTGCAAACAGAGCTTACGGCTCTTGAAACCTCTGGTGAAGCACAAGCCGCGACGGGGAGAACAGAGCAAACTGTGCCTGAGAAACGGTCACGTACAAGTGATGAGGCGCACATTCCTTCGCTTTCTGATATGTTTGACGAAATTTTACAGGAAAGCGTCCCAACCCACAGCGGTGTAAGAGCAAGCGCAGCCTCACAACAAGTAGCAACCTATCTAGCTGAACTACCCATTGGCAGAAGTGACAATCCACTTGACTACTGGCGCGCGAACAGAGATCGCTTTCCTTTGCTTGCATGGACTGCGCGCAAGTACTTATCTGCCCCAAGCACCAGCACAGACAGTGAGAGATTATTCAGTGCAGCATCTCATGTTCTTGATGAGAAGAGAAATCGTCTCTCCAGCCAGAAAGCTGAACAACTTTTGTTCATAAAGAGAAATCTGCCACTTTTGCTAAAATAAAAGCAGCCTAATTTGATGTTGTTTACAGTTAAAGGTTTGATTTATTTATTCTGTTATTGCAATGTTGTTTTGCACAGTAATTTAAAATTGAAGTAAAACGTTTAATGCAGGTAATATTTTGCACAATTCGTAAAGGCACTAAAAGCTAGCACAGACTGAGTGATTTTATTCAGTGCAGTATGTTCTTCATGAGAAGAGGAACTGTGTCTTCAGCCAGAAAACTGAAAAACTTTTGTTCATAAAGATAAACCTGCTTCTTTTGCTTAAATTAAAAGCAGACCAATTTAGTGTGTATAGTTATGTTGTTTACAGTAGGAGGTTGGATTTATTTATTTTTCTACTGTTTGTGCACTGTTGTTTGGTACGGTAATTTAAAATTGAAGTAAAAAAGCAGCTAGCATTTTTTTTGCACAATTTTGTTACAGAAAGAAATTTTATTTAGTTTTGTTATTGTTAAACAGCCTTATTACTGTTATTTATTATCAATAAAAGTTTGATTGCTTAATTAATTTGTAGTTTTTTTAATACAAACAAAAAGAAAATATTTTAAACATGTTTTTTAATGAAGCCATTTTCGGTTTCGGTATCGGTTTTTGGCCAAGTGCATCCAAAATTTTCGGTTTCGTTTTCGGCCCAGAATTTTCATTTCGGTGCATCCCTAGTTTGTATTTCTAGGCAAATGAAAGATGACGAATGCAAGTGTTTCGCAGATGTTTGTGACGGACGCAGATGTTTCAGAATGTATTAATAGTGAATTTTGTGTGGATTTTGGTGGGTTTGTTACTAAAATTTGAATTTGTCTCATATTTGATAAAGTTTGCATCGATTGTGTTTAATACTGTGATGCCGCATTGAAACAAGGAAACAAAAGGAGGCTTAATTTGACTCTGAAAGCTTGATGTCATCAAACCAGGGCAAGTCGGATTTGCGACTGAAAACTACTGCGTGCGACTATTTGTGTTTGCGCTGAGAGGAGCTTCAAAGGTTTCTGTGTGTTTTTGCAATGTTGAGTAATGAATCACAGACAGATCACATCAATCCTGTCATAAACAAAGTGTGAATAAGAGATTGATTGTGCCGTGGAGAGAACTTCATTGATTATAATGGAACTTTATGAGATTGCGATGAACTAAGATGAGTGACAGCTTTGAATGATTTAAGGGAGTTTGTAAATGAGATATTGATGTAATACAACAGTTCAATAAACAAGAAGTTAATATTAAGTCACTTACATTGTCTGACTAGAACACTATTGCCTGATTTTTGCTAATTTCATCATCAAAAATTGTTTACAAAAAAAAGTCACAACTGAGCCATGCTAGAAACATGCTAGCGACATGCCAATCATGCTAGCAACTTGCTAATCATGCTAGAAACATGCTAACAACAGGCTAACAACTTGTTAATCATGCTAGAAACATGTTAGCAACTTGTTAATCGTGCTAGAAACATAATAGCAACATGCTAATCATGTTAACAACATGCTAACACCTTGCTAACCATGTTAGAAACATGATAGCAACATGTTAATCATTCTAGAAACATGTTAGCAACATGCTAACAACTTGCTAATCATGCTAGAAACACAACAACCTGTTAATCATGTTAGAAACATGTTAGCAACATGCTAACAACTTATCAATAATGCTAGAAACATGTTAGCAACATGCTAACAACTTGCTAATCATGCTAGAAACATGATAGCAACATGTTAATCATGTTAGAAACATGTTAGCAACTTGTTAATCATGTTTGAAACATAACCTGCTAATCATGCTAGCAACATGATAGCAACATGTTAATCATGTTAGAAACATGTTGGCAACTTGTTAATCATGCTTGAAACAACCTGTTAATCATTCTAGAAACATGCTAACAACTTGCTTATCATGCTAGAAACATAACGACCTGCTAATCATGCTAGAAACATGCTAGCAACATGCTAACAACTTGCTAATCATGCTGGAAACATAACGACCTGCTAATCATGCTAGAAACATGCTAGCAACATGTTAACAACTTGCTAATCATGCTAGAAACATGATAGCAACTTGTTAATCATGCTTGAAACAACCTGTTAATCATTCTAGAAACATGCTAACAACATGCTAACAACTTGCTAATCATGCTGGAAACATAACGACCTGCTAATCATGCTAGAAACATGCTAGCAACATGTTAATTATGCTAGAAACATGCTAACAACTTGTTAATCATGCTTGAAACATAACTTGTTAATCACACTAGAAACATGCTAGCGACGTTAACAACTTGTTAATCATGTTAGAAACATGTTAGCAAAATGCTAACAACTTGTTAATTAAGCTAGAAACATGTTAACAGCTTGCTAATCATGCTAGTAACATGTTAACAACATCTGTCTAATATTTAAAACTACTTAAAACTAAAAACCTTCAAACTTATAGCTTTCTCAAGCCAACTTCAAGGTTTGTCCTGACAACCTTTTTTAATCTAGTTCTTATTGTGTTGTTTTAATTAGAAATTTTAAAAAGCTTAGAATATAATTGTTAAAAATTTGACATAGAAGATGACACATTTTTAATAAAGTTAGAAAAATGCCATTACAAAGGTAAAAACAAAATCCCCTTGTAAATCACTTCAAGGACTCAAATATCACCTCGTAAAGGGAAAGATAATTTTTGATCAGATTTTTTTTAAATATTGATTAGAAGGTGCTCCTAAAATTTTGACTGCTCCTAAATTTATGTCAGTAGCGCAAGTGCTCCTAAAAAGAAAAGCAAGCGTAGAGCCCTGCAATCCCCCTCGTGCAATTGCCGCAAATGAGTTTAATGTTAACTTCAAAAGCAGGACGGCCAGTTTGTGTTTTGCTGATATGAATCTGTACTCTGAAGTTTCTCTGAACTGCTGTGTCATTGCAAGACGTCGCATGACTCATCTTCATTTATCACTGCCGCTGCGAGACGTGAGGCGTCTGAATCTGACGATGAAGTGATGAACGGAGCAGATAGCTGTTATTCCTATCAGAGTCTTGGGGAAAACAAATGATGTCATTGAGGCGTGTGCAGACATCATTTACACACTGAATCATTGTATAAAGTCTGACGGTAATCGTCAACTTACTAGTCAGCGTTACTAATAGTCTGTTTATTTTTTACCAGTCTAATTCAGAGACTTTTTCCTTATTTTGCTTATCTATAATTAATGACCGTTTTCCACCCATCTGTTCAGATCCGATTGGAGCCGTTTAAAGAGCTAGTTCACCCAAAATGTTGAAACGGTGCTCCTTGGTGATTCAAATCAATGGACTGTCAGCACTTTAAAAGTCAAAAAAAGCAAATCAGCCAACATAAAAATAATACCCGTGTCTGATAATGTATTGAGGTCTTGTGAAGCAAAATTAGTAGTCTGTTTAGAAACTGAACATTATTTACAACATTAGCACCTGTAATCCAGAGCCTCAGGCGAATGGGGAAATATGATTCTTTTCTGTGAACTGATTCTTTCAGGCAGTTCATTTCTGGTTCAACTGGAGCTGGAGCGCTGAATCGGTTCATTCCTCACAGGATCAGATATGCCGTTATTTTTTGTTTGAAAATGAGTTTTGATTAATTAATTTGTAAATCTGTGCTGCTCAAGACGCGAACTGATTCAGATTATTCAGTCTAATTGAACTGATTCAGCTAGTTCACTAAAAAGAACCAATTCAAAAGAATGATTCATTTGTGAACCGGACATCACTCCAGAACCTTTATTTGAGTCTGAGGCTCTGGATTACAGGTAATAATGTTGTAAATAATGTTCAGTTTCTTGCACAGACCAATTGTTTCGCTTCACCTCAATATATTGTCAGTAGGCCTCTATTAAATCAGTTTTATTTTTTTCTAAATTCCATTTTTTTTTTTTTCTGGACTTTTTGACATTTTATTTATCAAAAAGCAAGTCTAATTAATTAAAATGAATAAACTTATACAATTTAACGTCAATTTAATAAGTTAGTTAGGGCCCTATGAAATGTTTTATTTTTTTCACCATTTGTTTTGTTGTTATTAAATTCTGTTTAAGCATGTCTAATTATTTGAATGCGTAAGAACAACTTAATTTTTTAAAGTTTATTTTTACAATATTTAAAATGTTCTGGTTATCAAATGAAGACACAAAATATTATTTTCATTTATGTTTTAACCAAATGAAAATTAAACTATTTTTTTGGCAAACAATGTTACTATTAAACTTAAAACATGAAAGAAATATTGTGTGATTACTCCTTAATAAAATAAAGTTTTAACAATTTTGGTAATAATAATAATAGTAGTATTACGTATGTTTCACTAAGCAATAGCAATATATGAAGAGTTTATTTGCAAAAATAGATAACTCTTTTTTCTTTTTTCATATTAAAAATCATGTTTTTTACTATGTTATCATGTTTTAATTGTTTTATTGTGTTAGCTGTATTTTTTAGTTTTGTTTTTTTACCATTTTAATTTTTCTGTTTCTGTTTTTTTTCCATTGTCATTTTTTTTGTTGTTGTTTTTTTTAATGGTTAAATTACATTCTATTAATCAAAAAGCAGGTCTAATTAATTAAAATGATGAAACATATACCATTTAACATTCATTTATTAAAAGTTTAACAAAAATGACACGTTTAGAACCCTAAGAATTTTATTTATTTATTTTTTTTTGTTTTATTGTTACCAAATTCTGTTTAAGCACGTCTAATTGTTTGAATGCATAAAAAACAATTAATTTATTAAAGTTTGTACAATATTTTTACAATGTTTACAATTTTTCTGGTTATCAATTGAAGGCATAAAATATTATTTTAATTTATCATTTAATCAAATGAAAATGATACAAATTTTATTTTTTGGCAAACAAAGTTAATATTAAAATTAAAACATGAAAGAAATATTGTGTGATTACTCCTTAATAAAATAAAGTTTCAACAATTTTGGTCAAAATAATGCAAAAACTGTTTTTTTTTTTTGTTTTTTTTTTTTTTATTTTATTAATATTATTATTTTCAAAAATCATGTTTTTATGTTATCATGTTTTTATTGTTTTATTGTGTTAGCTGTATTTTTTGTTTTTTTTTTACTTAATCAAATTGACCCGACTGCAGTTTGATTGCGATTAATTGGAATGCACAATGAAAAAACATGATTTTTCAAAAAAGTTAAAAAAGGAAAAACCTTTTCAAAAGAAAAGGTAAAATGCTCATGAAGAAACTTTAGAGCAGTTCTGGAAATGTTGTTCATGTATTTAAATAGTCTTTTTCCTTAATGTTTAGAGATACTAGCCCATATTGCGATTTGATTTAAGTGTAATGACCTACTTTTGAATAATTCATCCAAGTTCCAAATTTTGACACATTCAGTGACATTTCGTGTTATACAGTAAAGTATGTTTTTTGACTGGATTCCGTGATTCTGTCTGCATTTTCTGCATCACGGAAATCGATATTCATTTTGTCTGATATTATTTTTTTTGACTGTCAAAGTGACGGTAGTCATTGACTTTACTGTTCTAGTGAAGAAACAAAGTCACCTACATGTTGTATAGCCTGAGGGCGAGTAAATTACCAGCTATTCTTCATTTTTGTGTGAACTATAAACAGGCTGTTGATTGAGGCGTCGTCCAACAGGAACGTACAGCCGTCAGATCTCTGTTAAGCCTCTTATGTTTCATTCAGAACAAATCATCATGGCTTTTACACTGATGGATGACTGTCATTCCCCATTGGACCCATTGGTCCTCTTCTGTCATTGGGTCTGAGGAAAACGTACAGCATACGGCCATATCAGCATGTGCAGTATGACCTACATATGACAGGATCAGAAGAGATGATTGTTGTAGTGTGGGTAGTATGGCTGTTGTATTGATATCTGTATCTGTGTGTTTGCATACACTACCGTTCAAAAGTTTGGGGTCAGTAAGACTTGTAATACTCTTTAAAGTAGTCTCTTATGCTCATCAAGGCTGCATTTATTTGATTAAAAATATCGAAAAAAAAACAGTAATATTGCAAAATGTTTTTACAATATAAAATAATGTTTTTTTATTTTAACATACTTTAAAATAGAATTTATTCCTGTGATGAAAAGCTGAATTTTTATCAGCTGTTACTCCAGTCTTAAGTGTCACATGATCCTTCAGAAATCATTCTAATATGCGGATTTATTATTAGAATGATCAGTGTTGGATACTATCAACAGTTGTGCTGCCAAATATTTTTTGGAACCTGTAATTTTTTTTTTTCAGGATTCTTTCATGAATAACAAGTTTAAAAAGTACAGTGTTTACAGTTGAATCATAAGGATATTAAGTAAAGATCATGTCCCATGAAGATATTTTGTATATTTCCTACCATAAATATATCAAAAGTTAATTTCTGATTAGTAATAAGCATTGCCAAGAACTTCATTTGGACAACTTCAAATGTGTTTTTCTCAGTATTTTGATTTATTTTTTTTACACCCTCAGATTCCAGATTTTCAAATCGTTGTATCTCGGCCAAATATTGTCATATTCTAACAAACCATACACCAATGGAAAGCTTATACATCAGCTTTCAGATGATGTATTTAAAAAAATGAGTGTGAATTTGAATGAGTTGACCACAACACACAAGGTGTTTTGAATTTGAATGGTATTTGAAAGAAATTTAAACTCAATTGCAAGTAGTTTAAGTAGTTTTAATTTATTTGAATTAAATACATTACATTTATTGTAAATATTAACAGTAACAATAAATGTATAAAAACATATTATTTAAACATATATTATTATTATTATTATTTATTATTATTATTATTTGTATCTAAAAATTTTATATATGTGTGTGTGTATATATATATATATATATATATATATATTATATATATATATATATATATATATATATATATATAATTTATTATTAATATTTTTTAAATGTGTTACTCATTATATTGGTTTTATTTTTTCATGAATACTTTATAAAAAAAAATTTCTTGAAATATAATGTAATATAGATTATATTAATAATCCTATACGTATTTAGGTGTAATAAGCCTATAATAAGCTTATAGGTGCAGTGTTGTTTTAGTATTGGGAGATTATTGTAGATCTATTTCTGTAGTTTTATATTTGCATTTAGTAAGTTTTTGATTTAAGTAGTTTTGATTTATTTATTTATTTATATATATATATATATATATATATATATATATATATATATATATATATATATATATATATATATATATATATATATATATATATATATATAATTGGTTTTAGTTTTTGTTATTTCAGTATATCAGGTAATTTTACTGCAGTTAATATTTTATTTCAAGTATAAGTGTTTATGGTTTTAATTTTAGTTTTATGTAAGTTTTTTTTTCAGTTAATGTTTATTTTATTTCAATTGATAGTGTTTGTTTTTTTTTATGGTTTTAATTTTAGTTTTATATAATTTGTTTGTTAATAGTGTGTTTTTTACGGTATTCATTTTAGTTTTATGTAGTTTTATTTCAGTTGTTTTTCAGGTTTATTTCAGGTTTTAATTTCAGTTTTAGTTTCTTTTTTTCCAATTAATGTTTAATTTCTCTCAATTAATAGTGTTTTTTATGGTTTTAACTTTAGTTTTAGTTAACTATAGTAACCTTGTATAAATGGCCAAATAGGTTCAAACATTGATTATTAATATCATCTAATTTTTCTGGACATAATCCATATGTTATGAACATGATTATCGGTAATTCAAACTAAAATCTACGCACACATTTTTGAATTTCATTTCATTTGAATACTTTTTAAACTCAAAATTATTTCAAATTCACAATATCATGATGAACAAACACAGATCTGTTTCTTTTTTTCTTGTTTTTTTTTGGGGTAAATGCTGTCAGAAAACTGTTAAATCAGCAAAGAGACGTAGCATGTCAAAACAGTATTACACAATATGAACAGAAGTTGTTCTTGCATGAAAACAGATGTGCAAAGAAGATGAACAGGAGAAGTTTGATTTTTCTCTGCTTTATTTTGCTCAGTTTTGGCCCGCAGCCTGAAGCTTCACATCCCCTCTATTGGAGTTATTTTTTTTATGGTTATTGTTGTCATGAGATTTAGGCAGTGTTTGATGGGCGATTTACCAGCGGGGGTAAATGCTCTGTTCCTCCAGAGTGTGTGTTTAGTGGCCGGACGGCGTCTCTCAGGGCTCCTCCAGCGCTTATAGTTTACAGTAAATAGTGCTCAGCGTTTAGTGACTGTCGTACAGTCTCTGGAGTCATTAAACACTGGTTCGGCTGTAATGAGAGCAGACGGGCAGGTGTCCAGTTTCTACTGTGCTTTTGTCTGTGTTTAAAGTAGGTTTTGTGTACCTGGCGCAGGTGAACATCATTGACTCATTCTGCTCTATAGCAGACTATTGTTCTGAGAAATCAGACACTTCACCGTCTCTGTTCAGTCTAATCCTCAGCTGGTGTGCGTTTCAGGCCGCCTTAATGTTCTTTAGAGATGTTTACATTTATGTTAACATGTAAATATAATGATTCTGAATGATTCTGATTCATCTTAAAGATTGGATGAGGTCAGTTTGTTTGAGTGACTGATATCTTGATCACTCTTGCTTGTTGAGTAACCTGTAACTGTGCTTGATTATGTGGCTGTTTGGATTGTATTATTTGCATTTAGCTTTGTTTTTACATCCCATCCTTGATCCACTAATGCAGGGTTTTCCAAACAGGGGTTCATGAGTTGATGAAAAACCTTAGAATTAACTAAATTGAATTAAAAAAAAAAAAAAAACATATACATACTTAATTAATTAATTAATTTATTGAATGTAAAATAAAAAATGGGGCAGTCCAGTTAATTAAAATAAAACTAAATCTGTTTTATAATTACATATATAATAATAATAATAATAATAATATTTTATCAATAATAATAATAATAATAATAATAATAATAATAATAATAATGATGTAAAAAAGGGATAATTAAATGTAAAATTGAAGAAGGTATGCACAAATAAACCGAAATAACAGAATAATAAAAAGGTCTTTTTAATAATGAGAATTATTATTTTAGTTAATTGTGCAACCCCATTTTTTTTTTTTTTGTTGTTGTTGTTGAATTAAAATAATAATAATAATTTAGTAATGATAAAAATAATGTAATTAGTAAAATAAAAAATGATGATAATAATAATAATAATAATAATAATAATAATCATAATGGAGTATTATTATTATTATTATTATTATTATTATTATTATTATTATTATTATTATTATTTTTGTTGTTGTTGTTATTGTTATTGTTATTTCTTATTATTATTATTATTATTATTATTATTATTATTATTATTAATTTATTTGTGCAACCCCATTAAAAAATGTTGAATTAAAGTAATAATTTAGTAATTATAAAAATACAAAAAAATATTATTAGTAATTAGCAAAATAAAGAAATATAATAATAATAATAATAATAATAATAATAATAATAATAATAATAATAATGTGTAATTATTTAAATTATTTGTTTTATTTTAGTTAATTGTGCAACCCCATTTTTTTAACATTTTATGTTGAATTAAAATAATAATAATAATAATAATAATAATATAATAATTTGATTATAAAAATGTTAAGAAATAATAATTTAATAATAGGTATAGTCGTGATAATAATAATAATAATAATAATAATAATAATAATAATAATAATAATAATAATAATGATGGTGATAATATTAATAATCGTCATGCCTGTCTAAAAATCTAATTAGTAAAATAAAAAATATAATAATGATGATGATAATATTAATAATCATCATGCCTGTCTAAAAATCTAATTAGTAAAATAAAAAATATAATAATAATAATAATAATAATAATAATGTATAAATAATGTATAAATAATTAAATGTATAAATAATTAAATAATTGCAGTTTTATTTTAGTTAATTGTGTATAATTTAGTTATTATAGTTAATTAACTAATTTTAAAAATGTTGAATTAACAATAATAATAATCATAATAATAATAATAATAATAACTTAGTGATTATAAAAATACAATAGGTTAAAAATAATAATTTAATAACTATTATTATTATTATTATTATGCCTGTTTAAAATGTACATAATAATAATAATAATAATAATGTATCATTTAAAATGACAGTTTTATTTTAGCTAATTGTGCAACCCCATTTTTTAATTTTATGTTGAATTAAAATAATAATAATTTAGTGGTTATAATTTATTATTATTATTATTATTATTATTAGTATTATTATTATCATCATCATCATCATCATCATCATCATAATGCCTGTTGTTGTTTTTATGAATAATATCAATTACTATTAATGTGGTTTTAAATTATTAACATATTACTTTAAAATCTCAGGGGGCACTTCAAGTAAATATTTGTGCTAAAGTCACAAGACACCTAGATAAAGCTGAAGTAATTCCTTGTAAAACAACAGATATTCTATAATCATTTTCACTTGCCAGTTTTATTTATACAGCACAGCACTTTGTGCCGTGGACGTTCTATCAGAGCAGCTTTATACAAATTGCAGTAATGATGTTTTAAATTCTGTAAGGTCCTTAATTATCAGTCTTTATATTCGTCTTGACTGCAAGATGTCACAAGCGTCTCCTGTCCTCAATAACACACTCATGCAGAGCAGCCGCAGCGCACGTCGCATTCACCCCACTGCTAAATTTTGTCACGAGGTGGTCACGGGTGGATGCTGTCACACGCCGCAGCTGCCAGTGAATCATATCATTGAGTGTGTTCATCCACACACACAGGGTGTCTCACACTGTCAGGGTTCAGCTGGATTTGGCCTGTGTTTGACCGGACAAACCCTCCGCATTGTGTCTGGAGCTGCGGTTCGGGTCGCTCAGCTGATCAGCTGTTTCTTCAGCGGTTCACATGCATTTCACAAATGAGTTTGTGTGTGTGTGTGTGTGTGTGTGTGTATTAATCCCTCAGCAAACACACACACACGCACTGGTTGTGTCTTTTTTAAGCTCTTTATCGCGCTCCTGCTGTGTCCGTCCCAGAGAAACACCCGCACACGTTGAAGATTGCGTAGCCAGTTTTTCCAGGCCAGTTTCCTGGAAAGAACGAGGCC
>CM070022.1:1605312-1655312 GCA_036247105.1 Cirrhinus mrigala
ATTTCTGATACTAGGTGATGTACGTCTGCACATTAAAAATATTATACCTCTTTATTTCACAGCTTTTTGATGATATTCAAAATGTATATTTGTGCATTTCATCCGAAAGTATTATTATTATTATTATTATTATTATTATTATTATTAACATTTGCATTTATGCATTTCCTCTAAAAGGACTTAAAAGTGTAGTATTATTATTATTATTATTATTATTATTATTATTGTTATTATTATTATTATTATTATTATTGTTGTTGTTGTTGTTGTTGTTGTTGTTGTTGTTGTTGTTGTTGTTGTTGTTATCATCATCATTATTATTATTAAAATTTAATTTTATGCATGTCCTTTAAAATTGCTTAAATGAGTATTGTATTATTATTATTATTATTATTATTATTATTAACATTTATATTTAGGAATTTCCTCTAAAATGACTTTAAAAAGTGGATTATTATTAAGATGTATATTAAAATTAAAATGTATGTTTATGCAAATTTAAATGACTTAAATAAGGTTGTTGTTGATGATGATGATGATTATTATTATTATTATTATTATTAACATTTATATTAAAATTTAAATATTTATAATTAAAAGAAGCTCAATAGGTGGTGGTGGTTGTTGTTGTTGTTGTTGCTGTTAAAGTATATTTATGAATTTCCTCTAAAAGGATTTAAAAGAGTGTATTATTATTATTATTATTATTATTATTATTATTATTATTATTATTATTATTATTAAAATGTATAATAAAATTAAAATATATATTTATGCAAATTAAAAGGATTTAAGTGTTGTTTATTATTATTATTATTATTATTATTATTGTTATGCATTTCCTCTGAAATGAGTTGAGTATATTATTATTTTTTATTATTATTATTATTATTATTATTAATAATAATAATAAAATGTATATTTATGCAAATTAAAAGGACTTAAATAAGTGTTGTTGCTTATTATTATTATTATTATTATTATTATTATTATTTATTATTATTATTATTATTATTATTATTATTAATGCATTTCCTCTAAAATGAGTTAAGAGTGTTTTATTATTATTAAAATGTATTTTAAAATGTATATTTATGCAAATTAAAATGACTCAAATAAGTGTTGTTGTTTTGTTTATTATTATTATTATTATTATTATTATTATTATTATTATTATTATTATTAAAATTTATATTTATCCATTTCCTCTAATAGGATTTAAAAGAGTGTAGTGGTAGTAGTAGTAGTAGCATTAAAATTTATATTTATGCAAACTAAAAGGACTTAAATGAGTGTTTTTGAGTGTAATATTCATTGTGACTTTGGTCGGTCCAGTCTTGGTTTTTGGGGGTCTAGTCCTGGTCTTGCTCTGTCTGTTATGGGTCTGAATGTGAGTCTTTGGATGGATGTTATTTGCCGCTGTAATCGGGGCTCGTTTATCATTGTTGGTTTTACAGTGGTGTGTAGCTGCTGTCATATAGAATCTGTTCAGCCTTGATGAGTGTGAATTTGTTCCATCTTTCCGTCTGAATTATTTACTCGTCTTGTTTTTATGGCCCTTTGTCATGTTTTTAGGCGTCGTCAGTTTCCATAAACTCAACGGGACAGATAGAGTCGTTCGAGCAGCTGGGAAATGAGCCAAAGCCAGAGACGACAGAGTGAAAAATCTGATCTGAAACAACACCAGATTCCAGCGGTTATTGACCTGAAAATCAGCATCATCACTGACAGCTGGATTAGTTACAAACGAACAAAATTATTTTAAAAATTTACATTAACTAGGGCTGTCAAGCGTTTACATTTTGTAATCTAATTAATTACATGATGTGCTGAGTAATTAATCAAATTAATTGCGCACCAGTTTTGGTTGAGAAATTACCCTACAAAAGAGCATTTAAAGTCATTATTGTGATAGAGACATTACATAAAGAAGCTTTAGAAGAGATACTGTGATTCAACATTGCATAAATAATAATAAACTGTTATTAATTTTTAAAATGTTAATTATTTAAAAAAAAATGATTGTACTTTAAATATAAAACTAAAAACGCCAGTAGGTGGCGGCAAGTTGCTGTCTTGAGAAAGTCATTGAATTATTCATTCAACCAATTCATTCAAACAGCCAATTCTTTCAGAAACAAAGCTAATTGACTCATTATGAATGAGTCACTGAATCATTGATTCACTTGATTCATTTAAACAGCTGGTTGATTTAGAAATGAAGCTTGTGACTGTCTTTATGCATGACTCACTGAATCATTGACTCATTTGATCTCTTCAAACAGCTGATTCTTTCCGAAACAAAGCAAATTGACTGTCTTTATGCATGAGTCACTGAATCATTGACTCACTCAATTCATTTAAACAGCTGATTTGTTCAGAAATGTAGCAAGTGGTTCTCTTTATGAATGAGTCACTGAATTATTGACTCATTTTATCTCTTCAAACAGCTGATTCTTTCAGAAACAAAGCAAATTGACTTATTATGAATGAGTCACTGAATCATTGACTTACTTGATTCATTTAAATGGCTGATTTGTTCAGAAATGAAGCAGGTGGTTCTCTTTATGAATGAGTCACTGAATCAGTGATTCACTTGATCTCTTCAAACAGCTGATTCTTTCAGAAACAAAGCAAATTGACTGTCTTTATGCATGAGTCACTGAATCATTGACTCACTCAATTCATTTAAACAGCTGATTTGTTCAGAAATGTAGCAAGTGGTTCTCTTTATGAATGAGTCACTGAATTATTGACTCATTTTATCTCTTCAAACAGCTGATTCTTTCAGAAACAAAGCAAATTGACTTATTATGAATGAGTCACTGAATCATTGACTTACTTGATTCATTTAAATGGCTGATTTGTTCAGAAATGAAGCAGGTGGTTCTCTTTATGAATGAGTCACTGAATCAGTGATTCACTTGATCTCTTCAAACAGCTGATTCTTTCAGAAACAAAGCAAATTGACTGTCTTTATGCATGAGTCACTGAATCATTGACTCACTCAATTCATTTAAACTGACAATTCTTTCAGAAACAAAGCAAATTGACTCATTATGAATGAGTCACTGAATCATTGACTTAATCGATTCATTTAAACAGCTCATTTGTTCAGAAATGAAGCAAGTGGCTGTCTTTATGAATGCGTCACTGAATCAGTGACACGCTTGATCTGTTCAAAAAGCTGATTTGTTCAGAAACTAATCAAATTGGATGTTTATTAATGAGTCACTGAATCATTGACTCACTCAGTTCATTTAAACAGCTGATTCATTCAGAAATGAAGCTAGTGACTGTCTTTTATGAATGAATCACTGAATAATTGATTCACTTGATTCATTTTAACAGCTGATTCATTCAGAAATTAAGCAAGTGACTGTCTATGAATAAATCACTGAATAATTGATTCACTTGATTCATTTTAACAGCTGGTTCATTTAGAAATGAAGCTTGTGACTGTCTTAATGCATGACTCATTGAATCATTGACTCATTTAAACAGCTGATTTATTCAGAAATGAAGCTAGTGACTGTCTTTATGAATAAATCACTGAATAATTGATTCACTTGATTCATTTTAACAGCTGGTTCATTTAGAAATGAAGCTTGTGACTGTCTTTATGAATAAATCACTGAATAATTGATTCACTTGATTCATTTTAACAGCTGGTTCATTTAGAAATGAAGCTTGTGACTGTCTTTATGCCTGACTCATTGAATCATTGACTCATTTAAACAGCTGATTCGTTCAGAAACGAAGCAAATTTACTCTCTTTAAGAATGTGTCACTGAATCATTGACTCACTCAGTTCATTTAAACAGCTGATTCATTCAGAAATGAAGCTAGTGACTGTCTTTTGTGAACGACTTACTGAATCATTGATTCACTCAATTCGTTTAAACAGCTGATTCATTCAGAAAATAAGCAAGTGACTGTCTTTATGAGTCACTAAATCATTGATTCACTCGATTCATTTAAACAGCTGGTTCATTCAGAAATTAAGCAAGTGACTGTCTTTATGAGTAAATCACTGAATAATTGATTCACTTGATTCATTTAAACAGCTGATTCTTTCAGAACCAAAGCAGATTTACTCTCTTTAAGAATGTCACTGAATCATTCTTACTCGATTCATTTAAACAGATGTCTCTTTCAGAAACAAAGCAAATTTACTTTAAGAGCCACTGAATCATTGACTCACTCAATTTGTTTAAACAGCCGATTTGTTCAGAAATCAAGCTAATGACTGTCTTTATGAATTAATCACTGAATAATTGACTCACTCGATCTGTTCAAACAGCTGATTCATTCAAAAATTAAGCTAGTGACTCTTTATGAATTGACTCACTCGATTTGTTCAAAAACGTGGATTCATTCAGTAGTGAATCACTGCTGTGTGGCTTTGATTGGAATGTGCTTTTGGGAAACAGAGCTATTTATGAGAAAAGCTCTATAACGTTCTCTTGTTGACACCAGTTTTTGCTTCCTTTCTCCCCCACCCAAACTCTTAGTGGTTTAGTTTTCCGTGACTCACAGTGTTTTATGGTTGGAGGGCGTCTGTAGAGAGTCCGCAGGTGCCCGGCTGTTGGGTGTGTTTTTGGCTGAGGATGAGAAATGCCCCCCTACCTCTTTCTTCCTCTCATTTTGGCGACAACAGCTAATTTTATCTTAGTTCATCAACACAACCGTGTATAAGAGTTTAAATAAAGCAGCGCTGAGTGAAAATCAGTGGCTTTTGAATGAGGATATCTTCTCTAAAAACCTACATGGATAATAACTGTATAACTAGATACAAAAAAGTTTGTCAAGACAAACTTTAAGTTGGCTTGAGAAAGCCAGACCAGAAAGTTTGAAAAAGTTTGAAAAGTTTAAAAAATGTAAAAAGTTTAAAGAAAAAAAATGTTTTTAGTTTGATGGTTTTCAGTCTGAAATAGGTTGAAGTTTAAAATAGTTTTAAAAGGTTAAAGTTTGAATGTTTTGAAACATAGATAGTCTCAGATAGTTACTAGCATGTTTTTAACATGATTAGCAAGTTGTTAGCATAATTAGCAATTTGCTAACCTGTTTCTAGCATGATTAGCCGGTTGCTAGCATGTTTTTAGCCTGATTAGCAAGATGTTAGCATGTTTCTATCATGATTAGCAGGTTGCTATCACATTTCTAGCATGATTAGCAAGTTGCTAGCATGTTGTTAGTATGATTCTAGAACGATTAGCAGGTGCTAACATGTTTCTAGCATGATTAGCAAGTTACTAGCATGTTTCAAGCATGATTAGTAGGTTGCTAGCATGTTTTTACCATAATTAGCAGGTTGTTAGCATATTTCTAGCATGATTACCAAGTCGTTAACATGTTTTTAGCATAATTAGCAAGTTGTTAGCATGTTTCTAGCATGATTAGTAAGTTACTAGCGTGACTCTAGTTGCTAGGCTTGGCTAGATAGATAAATAGATTAGAAATATTAGATAGAATAGAAGTTTGAATTGATCAGAAATTGTACATAGAAGGGAAGTCTTGATTGAGCCTCAAGGAATTCTGGGAGTTTAAGTTTGAATTTTGACAGTTGGAGTTTGAATAGCGCCGACTCATTTGAACATTCCGTCAATGTAAATCTATGGGATTTTTATGGTTTTTAATCTATAATTTTATGAAAACTATAAGTCGAATCAGTTAGAAAAGATACGGCAACCCGAGTCAGATCAGTCTAAAGATTATATTAATATTATATTTATATACAACTTGATATTAATATTAAATTTAATATTAATATTAATGTATATATTAATATTAATTTATATATAACTTGATATTAAATATTAATTTATATATAACTTGAATTGTGCACATATATTACATTTATTAAGAAAGCAAATAGAATTGATGGCAGCTTCTTGAGTTATGTAAGCTTTTGAGAGAGGAACGTGTGTGTTTGTGTCGCTGTGGGGTGTTTGTGAGTGTTTGTGAGTTGCTCCAAACACCAGATGCGTTGCTCTCCCTGCGGGACTCGTCTCAACACACGGCCTCTGCTGCTGATCTGGGCCAAACACACACACACACACACACACACACAGCCCTACATGTAGAGCACTTGGCAGTGAACATAAAGGCACAGATGATGAACAAACCAATGTAGTATTTTCAGCTCTCAGTCGTTTGGACGGAAGCACTAGTCAGGCGCTTGCCACGTTTATTAAACACACTCGGCAAATGCAATTACTTCATGAAGATTTATTCGTTTAGTTTGACAGATAACGAGAACCAGTAGATGAGTGACGTCACCTCAGAGAGGATAAAGACAAAAGGGACGGACAACAGCCCAAATCAATAGAGAACATCTGACCCTGTACCACAAAACCAGTCATAAGAGTCAATTTTTTTTTTAAATTAAATTGAGCTTTCCATTGATGTATGGATTGTTAGGAAAGAACAATATTTGGCTGAGATAATCTGTAATCTGTAATCTGAGGGTGCAAAAAAATCAAACTATTGAGAAAATCACCTTTAAAGTTGTCCAAATGAAGTTCATAGCAATGCATATTACTAATCAAAAATTAAGTTTTAATGAATTTACTGTAGGAAATGTACTAAATATCTTAATGGAACATGATCTTTACTTAATATCCTAATGATTTTTGGTATAAAAGAGGAATTTTGGCTCATACAATGTATAAAAGTTTTTTTTGCCTTTTTTAAGTTAGCATTTAATATTACAAATTATAATATTTCAAATGCATTAGGATTGTCCTCTTTGTTATATGAGAAAACCCTAATGTTAAAAATAAATGGTATTCAATTTTTAAATTAGATTTAATAGTTTGATAAAGTTTAACGTTTTTATACTTATTAATTTATGAATAAAAAATAATTAAAAAAGGAAAATATATTTAACTGTAGGATTTATTAATTTGCTTATTTATGTTGGAAAATATACTATACATTTAATTAGAAATTAAATGTATAGTATAGTATAATATAATATAATATAATAAATGTTTTTATTATTACGTGTGTGTGCGTATGTGTGTGTGTATATATATATATATATATATATATATATATATATATATATATATATATATTATATATATATATATATAATAGTGTGTATATGTGTGTGTGTGTATATATATATATATATATATATATATATATATATATATATATGTATGTATGTGTGTGTATATATATATTATATATATATATATATATATATATATATATATATATTATATATATATATATATATTATATTTATATATATATATGTGTGTGTATAGATGGATAGATATAGAGAGAGAGATACACACACACTTTAAAAGTAATGGCAATTTTTTTTTTTAATGGTTTGTAACAATTAACAACAAAATTACTTTGAAATCATTTTTATTTGTAGTAAATGATATTGTATTTAATAATTACATTTTATAGATTTGTTTATATATATATTTCTGCAGACATACTTGTTAGAATTCAAATATTTAATATAATAATTAATATTATATATTTTTTTTCCTAATATTTATTTATATAATATGTGACCCTGGACCACAAAACCAGCCTTAATTATCACAGGTATATTTGTAGCAGTAGCCAAAAATACACTGTATGGGTCAAAATTATCAATTTTTCTTTTATGCCAAAAATCATTAGGATATATAGTAAAGATCATGTTCCATGAAGATATTTGGTAAATTTCGTTCCGTAAATATATCAAAACTTAATTTTTGATTAGTAATATGCATTGCTAACAACTTCATTTGGATGATCGTCTCACTATTTTATGAAATATTTCTCAATATTTTTAAAAAGTTTGAGTTTTAAAACCCTTGACTGCTGCATTGTTTTTGTTTAGTTGTGCTTCAGACATTTTTGATGGCATGAAGACGATCTGTGTGACTCTTCTCATCTCGAACTACAACAACCTTTGAGCTTCCAGCGTTCCCATGATGCTCAGCGGCTGCACGCGCTGGTGCGGTTGCGTCGCTCGGCCCGTGACCCACATGAAGGAACGGCAGCGCAGAGAACGAGCGCTCGGGCCGCAGCAGATCCCAGCGCTCTGTGCAGCATGAAAACGCTTTTGGCCGTGTGACAGGAAATCCCTCAGACCAGAGCGAGATTGAAAGAGCAGGAAAACAGGCTCTGAGAAGCCGGGCCCGATCAATAAGTGTCCGCTCTGAGTTATCATGAGCATAACGCTCGGTTTAGCTTTAATTAGCTCTTCGGCTGACTGTGCTGCTGCATGATTACGCGTCTGTGCTGCGGATTGTGATGTTGCTATATTGAGATGATCAGTGCTCCTTTGCCACAGACATTAAATATTATGTCCAATCATTTAGTGCATTACAATGTGAATAAAACAGCTTGTGAATAGTCACTTAACGTTATATAGCTACCTCAGAAACGACAACAATATAACTTATGTTAACGAGTTGGAGTCCACTTTAATCTTTAGAATGTTTTATTGTTGTTTTTAATAAAATACATGTAAGAAATGATAGGTTGGACGCCACAGACGTTTTTGCGGAGTAGGTGGAGGAATTTTCACAAAGAAAACAGTATAATTTAATGAATTGATTCACATGAATTCAGCGACCTGTCACACCACGTTACAGAGCTTGAAAACACAATATTGTAAGACACCTTGTTTGTATTTCACTTTGTTTTTTATATTAAAATGACCAAAAGCACTTATTGCTTTTATTGGTGGGCTGGCGCACTACAGATAAGGAGACTTTATTCTCGTAATATTTTGACTTTATTCTTGAAACATTTCAACTTTATTCTTGTAGTTTTCAACTCTATTTTCATAATATTTGACTTTTTTCTTGTAATATTTTGACTTTATTCTCGAAACATTTTGATGTTATTCTCAAAACATCTAGAGTTTTTTTTTATATGTATTTTGAATTTATTCTTGTAATTTTGACTTTATTCTCGTAATATTTTTATTTTATTTTTGTAGTATTTCAACTTTTTGTAATATTTCGATTTTATTCTCGAAATATTTCGACTTTATTCTTGTAGTATTTCAACTTTATTCTCATATTTCGACTTTATTCTCGTAATATTTTTATTTTATTCAAAATATTTCAACTTTATTCTTGTAGTATTTTAACTTTATTCTCGTAATATTTTGACTTTATTGTAATATTTTAATTTTATTCTCATAAAATTTTAGGTTTATCTCAGAATATTTCAACTTTATTCTTGTAGTATTTTAATTTTATTCTGTGAATATTTCAACTTCATTCTCGTAATATTTCGACATTGTTCTTGTAATATTTTAAGTTTATTTTCAGAATATTTCAACTTTATTGTCATAATATTCCAACTTTATTCTTGTAGTATTTTAACTTTATTCTCGTAATATTTTGACTTTATTCTTGTAATATTTTAATTTTATTCTCATAATATTTTAAGTTTATCTCAGAATATTTTGACTTTATTCTTATAATATTTCAACTTTATTCTTGTAGTATTTTAATTTTATTCTGTGAATATTTAAACTTTATTCTCTGAATATTTCGACTTTATTCTTATAATATTTTAATTTTATTTTCAGAATATTTCAACTATTTTGTCATAATATTTCGATTTTATTGTCATAATATTTCAACTTTATTCTTGTAGTATTATAATTTTATTCTGTGAATATTTCGACTTTATTCTTGAAATATTTCGACTTTATTCTCGTAATATTTTTATTTTATTCTCTTAATATTTTGACTTTATTCTTGTAATATTTTAATTTTACTTTATTCTCAGAATATTTCAACATTATTCTGGGAATATTTCGACTTTATTCTCTGAACATTTCAACTTTTGTTCTCAAAACATTTCGATATTATTCTCGAAATATTTCAGTGTTATTCTCGAAACATCTAGAGTTTATTTTTTGAAATATTTTGAATTTATTCTCGGAATTTCTACTATATTCTAGAAATATTTCGACTTTATTCTTGAAACATTTCGACTTTATTCTTGTAATATTTTAACTATTCTCAAAACATTACAACATTATTCTCAAACATCTAGTGTTTATTCTTCAAATATTTTTAATTTATTTTCGTAATATCGACTTTATTCTTGAAACATTTAAATTTTATTCTCGTAGTATTTCTTTTTTATTCTCGTAATATTTCTTTTTTTATTCTCGTAACATTTTGACTTTATTCTTGTAGTATTTCAACTTTATTCTCAAAACATTTCGTCTATTAGTTATTCTCGAAATATTTCAACTGTCAGAATTTTAAAATATAAATTCAAAATTGTAAGAAAAAAATAACATTTTTATAATTACATTGAATAATTGTTTTCTTAAAAGTCCATGTAATTATAAAAATTCTTTTTTTTCCTCAGCTCATATGTATGTATGTGTGTATGTGTGTGTGTGTGTGTGTGTGTGTGTGTGTGTGTGTGTGTTTTTAAAATGTTTTGAGTAAACTATGTATAAAAGTCCTTACCCTAGATATTTATCCAGTAAATCACAAATAACTGGAACTGTGGGTTCAGTTGTGAGGTGAATGCTCTCTGTTAATCTTTAGTTTCCTCTGGTCTGTTAACCTGTTTTTCTAAGCTTATGTGCAGAAGCAGTGCTGGTCAACGACCGTCTTGTTACCTTGGTAACCGGTTGGTTTAATCTCCTGCTTAGTGATCTGTCAAAGGCTGTGACACGTGTGTTAATTACCGTGCAGGATCTGTAGCGTTCACAGTACGAGCATGTAAGGCCTCGATCAGCAGCCTGTCCTCAGTGCGGGTGAAGCGTCTCCTGAGCGTCTGAATAATCTGCCCGTCTTTTGTTAAGCCGAAGGGAAGAGCGTCACCATGCCAACCTCACCACGAGCGACCTGTGACCTTTAACTCTGCCGTCTGCGCCGGGTGTGAGCTCCGATCAAATACAGCCACGCTTGTTTCCTGTTCTGCAGTCACACTTCAGTCACATGTTCAGAATTAACATGTATGAAGTCACCACTCATTTGTCCAATAATTTGTGCTTGTTTAATTTCCAAAATACAGTCGCCTAAACCAGAACTAGCAGGCCAGAGTTGGCCCGTGATGACCTTTGATTTGTCCTGCCATGCACTATCACAAAAAGGGAAACAAAAACATGCCATTGAAGCACATCTTCATTTTATATTTTTGATTCTATTGATTCTATTTTTTTTTTTTTTTTTTTTTTAAATAAATAAATATTTTGTTTTTATTTTTAAACATTTTGGAAACGAGAAACATTACAAAGGTAAACATTGAAAAAGATGGTTATAATTTTGTTTATTTGTACTAGTGTTTATGTATAAGGGTTTTTTGTTTGTTTGTTTTGTTTTTAGGGGAATGTGCTCTAAAATAGCATACTCTTGTGTAATCTTTTTTTTATTCACTGGTGTTAAATTTAATTAATATAAATATTTAATATTTTTTTACTAAGAAATTGCTAGTAAATTTCACAAAAAACATCAAATTAATATGGGAGCTTGTTTCCACCAAAGCATAAAAAAAAAAATGCAATTATAAAAATGTAATTTTTTTTTGTTTATATTTCATATTTCTAACTTTTTTTTAAGAAAAAAATTGTAGAAAATGTAATTCCAAAGGAAAAAAAAGAATTGTAGGAATCATAAGTCAAAAGGATGACTTAAAAAAAAAATAAATAAATAATTAATGTAATTTATAAAAATGTTGGGGTTTTTTTCTTACAATTCAGAATTTATTTTTATTTCAAAATTCTGACTTTTTTCTACAGATTTGTAGAAAATGTAATTTTGAAAAAATTGTAAGATATAAACTTGGATTTAAAAAATAAAAAAAATCTATGTAATTATAAAAATGCAATTTTGTTTCTTACAATTCTGAATTTATATTTCAAAATTCTTTTGCTCGCAATTTGTAAAAAAATGTAATTTTGGAAAAAAAAATTGTACAATATAAACTTGGACTTTTGAGAAAAAAAAAAATCAATGTAATTATGAAAATGTCATTTGTTTTTCCTCACAATTCCAAGTTTATATTTCAAAATTCTGACTTTTTTTCTCACAATTTGTAGGAAATGTAATTCTGGAGGGAAAAAACAAAAAAATTGTAAGATATAAACTTGGACTTTTAAGAAAAAAAAAATTCAATGTAATTATAAAGATGTTTTGTTTTTTTTTGTTGTTGTTTTTTTTTTTAATTCTGAGTTTATATTTCAAAATTCTGACCTTTTTTCTAGCAATTTGTAGAAAGTGTAATTTTGAAAAAAAGAATCGTAAGATATAAACATGGATTTTTCTGAAAAAAGTCAATATAATTATAAAAATGTCATTTGTTTTACCTCACAATTCTAAGTTTATATTTCAAAATTTTGACTTTTTTCCTCACAATTTGTAGGAAATGTAATTATGAAAAAAAAAAAAAAAAAGAAAGAATTGTAAGATATAAACTTGAACTTTCAAGAGAAAAAATTCAATGTAATTATAATTTTTTTCTTTTTTTTTTTTTTTTAAATTCCGAGTTTATATTTCAAAATTCTGACCTTTTTCTCACAATGTATAGAAAATGTAATTCTGAAAAAGAATTGGAGAAAAAAAAAAAAGAATTTTGAGGGAAAAAAAAGTGAATTGTGAGATAAATTTGCAGTCATGTTTTATTTTATTTTTTTTATCCCATGGTGAAAACAGGCTTACTTAAATTAAACATGAAATTTTGAAGTCTGAGATGATGCAGTGGGGAAAAAAATAGTTGTGGAAACAATTTTCACGCAGAAATTGCTAGAAAATTGCAAGGAAGGTCAAGTATAACATTGAATTAAACATGAAATTTTAAAGTAGAAAGCCTGAAATAGTATTTTCTTGTACAAGTAATCGGCTTATAAAACTCACTGAAAACTCCTCACTTCAAGGACTTGGTCGTTTCTATCTGTGGTGTTTCTGAATGTTTTTGTAGGATGAATTGCGTTGTCAGTCGTGTAAGTACCAGGATTAAACGCTCAGAAGCCGCATGTGATCGTGCCTTTGATTCAGCAGGTCGTGAACTTCGTTTGTCCATGTGAGAGTGAAGAAAGTGTCGATTCAGGCCGTTTTGCACGTGTGTTTTCTCTCAGATGAGGTGTGTGTTATCAGTGTAGATCTCATCACGCTCTCAAACACTGCCAACAGCTTCAGGAGAACATCCGTGTGCCTGCCTTCATCGACATGAAATTTCATTCTCACACTGCAGAAAATTAAGAGTTTGTCAAGTGAGCCTTGCAGAAAGTGTACAGGAAGTCTTGCGCTGGTTTTTGTAGCTGTAGGTTTGTGGATGAGGTTAATCAGCAGAAAAAATGCTCCGGATGAACAGAGAGATGGAGATAAAGAGAGAGCGGTAATCAATACTCATCTTTCTCGTAGATACAGACCACAAAAAGAAAAAGGAGCAGGAAATCTGCCAATGCAGACAGACTCGATGCGGACGGATGTTTTTATTTGCACTTCTCAATCACTTATTTAAAGGCTTCAGCTGATGGGTATAATTAGATTTAGAGCTCGACCAATGATGTTTTTCAGAAACTAAGACTGATGTCTAGAGGCTTACAGACTGATTTTGTATAGTGTGGAATTAAATGGTGCAAAATGCCACTAAGAATGATAAAAATGGTCTTGCTGTGATCGCTTTTTGTTGACAAATCTCATGACAATTGTCCAGGTCATACCCGAAATCAACAGAAAAGTTTTATTTTTAGTATATTTCATAAAGAAATGTCCATTTTAGAACCCTTGGCATTTTTGTGACATTGTTTTCATGGCAATTAAGCACATATCTTATTCTTATCAACAATGTGATGCATTTATATTTATATTTATTTATTTAGCACATGATTTTATTCAAAGCAATTTACAGGTGTTTTAATTTTCCAGTGTTTTTTTTTTTTTTTTTTTTGTAATTCTTGTTTTTGTTTTGAAGGTAATTGAACATTTTATTACTGTGATGCAGTGAATATGCTAAAACACAATTATTATTATTATTATTATTATTATTATTATTATTATTTTTCATTTGGTCTTATTTTATTTCGTATTTATTTATTACATTTATTTAATTAAAATATTTGCGTTTTTATTTGGTTTGATTTCAGTAAGTACAGTAAATATGCTGCAGAAAATATATTTTCAGTGATACAGTAAATATACTAAAACAGTGATTATTATAAATTATTTCTTATCATTTTTTTTTCATTTGGTCTTATTTTATTTTAAAAAATTTATTGGATTAAATTTAATTAAAATATATTTGTATTTTTATTTGGTTTGATTTCAGTAAATACAGTAAATATGCTGCAGAAAATATATTTTCAGTGATACAGTAAATCTACTAAAACAATGATTATTATACATTATTTTTTATAATTTTTTTCATTTGTTTTTATTTTATTTAAAAAAATATATTGGATTAAATTTTTTTTAAAAATATTTGTATTTTTATTTGGTTTAATTTTAGTAAATACAGTAAATATACTACAGAAAATATTTTTCGGTGATACAGTAAATATACTAAAACAACAATTATTATAAATTATTTTTTATAATTTTTTTAATTTGGTCTTATTTTATTTTTTTTTAAAAATATTGGATTAAATTTATTTAAAATATATTTGTATTTTTATTTGGTTTAATTTTAGTAAATACAGTAAATATATTGCAGAAAATATATTTTCAAAGATACAGTAAATATACTAAAACACAACAATTATTCTAAGTTATATATGATCTGGCTTTAACCATATATAGAGTATCTATTGACTGGCGTGTGTGTTTGCATTTGCGGCGTGTGTGTGTGTGTTTGCATGAAGGCATTCATGTTTATGCTGTCTCTCTCGGCTCTGTTTGTTCCCGTCACTCTCTGAAGGTCGCTGATGTCACGACTGCCGGTTCTGATCGCTGCAGACGCGAGTTCAGTTCACATTCCACCAGTGTCAGAGTCACCGACACCACAGCTGAGCTCCGCTTACACACACACACACACACACACACACATTCACGGCATGTCGTCTTCGAGTTTCTGAACTGCACAAAGTTGAACTGCATTTATAATCTTAACCTGAAATGATCTGATCTCTAAGCACAGTTTATTTGTTTAGAAGCATCATCGAGTGCACCATGCATGTTCCTCATACACAGTGTACAAACTTTCCACTGGTGTTGTGTTATTTAGTATACTATATATTACGTATAATGTTTATTTTTTTATTTATTAACATTATTATTTAAATATTTGGGCAAAGAAATACCCTGATTTATTTTTTATTTAATTCTATTTATTTAATTTTTTTTTTTTTTTTTTTTTTTTGCCAAATCACATAAATAAATCCCAGAATCAAAAGAAGAAAAGATTATATATTGAAAATATATATAAAGAAACTACATTTAGGACCTCTATCCATTTTTATATTTATAGTAGATACAGTATAGCTAGATAAATATATAGATATATAATTTTAAATTCTCATGACTTTAATGCATGCAGATGTTTTTTTTTAATTTTTTTTTGTGATTCCTATTTTCTTAGAGTTAACTATATTATTTATTTATTTACTTTATCACATGAAAACGAATCCCAAAATCCAAAAAACAATGTCACAGATTATATATTTAAAATATAAAAAAACTGTCCAGTTAGGAGATTTGTTTTCATGTAATTTCGCAAAAAAAAAATAAAAAATGTGTATATATATATATATATATATACAGGGGTTGGACAATGAAACTGAAACAACTGGTTTTAGATCACAATTAGTATGATATTGGGCCTCCTTTTGCAGCCAATACAACATCATTTCATCGTGGGAGTGACAAATACAAGTCCTGCAAAGCAGCCAGAGGGATTTTGAGCCATTTTCCTCTTGCAGAACAGTGGCCAGGTCACTATGTGATGCTGATGTGGGAAAACGTTTCCTGACTCGCTCCTCCAAAACACCCCAAAGTGGCTCAATAATATTCAGATCTGGTGACTATGCAGGTCATGGGAGATGTTCAACTTAATTTTCATGTTCATTAAACCAGTCTGTCACCAGTCTTGCTGTGTGTATTGGTGCATTATTATCCTGATACAGAGCACTACCTTCAAGGTACAATGTTTGAACCATTGGGTGCACATAATGAAACTTTACACTCTGCTCTAACTGGTGTAATGTACAATAAGTGAAGATTGGGCACCAGACAGCGCAAATATAGCCATGAGACCTCCAATACTATATTGGCGAGTGTTTCAGTTTCATTGTCCAACCCCTGTATATATATATTGTATATATATGTATATATATATTATATATGTGCGTGCGTGCGTGTGTGTGTGTGTGTATATATATATATATATATATATATATATATATATATATATATATGTATGTATATATGTATGTGTATGTGTGTGTGTGTGTGTGTGTGTGTGTGTATTTATTTATTTATTTATTTATTTATTTATTTATTTATTTATTTATTTATTTAACTGATGATTTGATAATTTTATAGTTTTTATGAATGATTTTTTAAATTTTATTTTAATTAGTTATTTTTGATTTTATTATTATTATTATTATTATTATTATTATTATTATTATTTGTTCTATCTATCTATTTATTTATTTATTTATTTTTGCCAAATCACATAAAAATGAATCCCAGAATCAAAAGAACAGATTATATATTGACAATATAATTTAAAGAAATGGTACATTCGGGACCTTTATATGGCTTTAATGCAATTATTTCTATTTTCTCAGGTAATTAAACCAATTTCTAACCGATAATTTTTTAGTTTTTATTTTATTTTATATTTTGCATAGGATAAAGGTAGTACAATAAATTCTACCATATTATACAGTTGTTGTTTTTTTGTTTGTTTGTTTTTGTTTTGTTTTGTTTTGGTTTTGTTTGTTTGTTTGTTTTGGTTTTCTAATTTTTCATTTAAATTGAATTTTGCAACCAAATGTGCCTTTTATTTTTAAATGAAACTTTACTTTTAATTACAGGTGAATGTGACCCCGACACATTGTTTAAAATATAATATCATATGAATTTATTTTGACTCTGGCATGAAATATGAGCCAGATTTGTTGATGACAGGTGAGATTTTGCTGTGTTTTCCACGTGTTCCCAAATCTGGAAGGTTCCCAGTGGGAATTGGACCCTGCACACATGCGGTCAGTCGCTCAGAGTCCATGCGCCGCTGTCATCTGCCTTCTCATGTGACCTGCTGTACGGCCGCAGCGGGAAGCTTCATCCAGTATTACGTAACAGTTTAATGGCCGTGTTTATTTTAGCCAGTGAGTGCCGCAGATGTCACGGCCTCGCGCTTTAACGACGTTCCCGCTGACATTCACGGCCCTGATATGCATCTCTGCAGATTACTCAGCAAAACAGCCTTAATATCACAGCACTACTGTGGTCGTGTACAGTACTGAGACACCAAAATACATACAGCATTTTCATCATCTTTGAATCAAATTTAAATATGAAAATACTTTATGAAGTAGTGCATAAATGCACAGGATAAAAAAAAATTGGTTTCTTGTGAACTGCTTTACCCAGAACAAAA
The DNA here is from genome assembly GCA_036247105.1 of Cirrhinus mrigala. Taxonomy (NCBI): domain Eukaryota; kingdom Metazoa; phylum Chordata; class Actinopteri; order Cypriniformes; family Cyprinidae; genus Cirrhinus; species Cirrhinus mrigala. The sequence goes on from CM070022.1 coordinate 1,622,860, forward strand.
AATAGGTCAGGGAGACAATGCGTTTGTTTTTGTTAAAGCATCCAATTTTTCCTTCAGATATTTCTCCTAAAGTTTCTTTAGATGAGCTGCAGCACGACTCCGTATAACGTTACGACTCTAATCCGGTCGGGATTTGTGTTCGGTTTGATGTTTACCCCTTATTAAAGAGTGTGAGAAACACATTAATGTGAGACACATTGTTTGTATCTTGCTATAAAAGCCTTTGGACTTTGGAATTTCTCCCGGTGCTCTCAATCCGGGCCGTTTGCATGTGCAATAGGATAGAATATACTCTCAAAATATTATCACTTTAATCTCGTAATTGCTACGAATTAATTCTCATAATTTTGACTTTATTCTTGAAATATTTAAAATTTATTCTCGAAAAATTACGACTTTATTCTTGTAGTATTCCTACTTTATTCTTGTAATGTCGACTTTACTCTCAAAATATTACAACTTTATTCTCGTAATATTTTGACTTTATTCTCATCATATTTTGACTTTTTTCTTGTAATTTCAACTTCATTCTCGTAATATTTCAACTTTATTCACGAAATATTACGACTTTATTCTCATAGTATTCCAACTTTGTTCTCGTAATATTTTGACTTTATTCTTGTAATTTTGACTTCATTCTTGAAATATTACGACTTTATTCTCATAGTATTTCAACTTTATTCTCATAATATTTCAACTTTATTCACGAAATATTACGACTTTATTCTTGTAGTATTCCTACTTTATTCTTGTAATGTCGACTTTACTCTCAAAATATTACAACTTTATTCTCGTAGTATTTTGACTTTATTCTCATCATATTTTGACTTTTTTCTTGTAATTTCAGCTTCATTCTCGTAATATTTAAACTTTATTCACGAAATATTACGACTTTATTCTCGTAGTATTCCAACTTTGTTTTCGTAATATTTAAATTTTATTCTCGTAATATTTTGACTTTATTCTCAAAATATTACTTTTTTGTTGTAATATTTCAACTTTACTCTCGTAATATTTCAACTTTATTCTGGTAATATTTCGACTTTATTCTCGTAATTTCGACTTTATTCTTGAAATATTACGACTTTATTATCATAGTATTTCAACTTTATTCTTGTAATATTTCAACTTTATTCTTGTAATATTTCAACTTTATTCTTGTAATATTTCAACTTTCTCGTAATTTTGACTTTATTCTCGAAATATTAAGACTTTATTTTTGGAGTGTTTTTAAGCTTTATTCTCATAGTATTTTGACTTTGTTCTCGAAATATTTTGACTTTTCTTGTAATTTCATCTGTATTCTCGAAATATTACGACTTTATTGTTGTTGTATTTCAACATTATTCTCGTAATATTCTGACTTTATTCTTGTAATTTCAACTTTATTCTCTAAATATTACGACTTTAATCTTTTTTTTTTTTTTTTTTTTTTTGTAACGAGGCACTAAAATGCCATCATACTGAAGTCTTTATGAACTCTAATGGCAAATTTCTGCTGTTTTACAAGTCCATATTAGCATAAGATGACGATCATTTGCAATTAGAGTATTGCGATCCGTGTTCGCCGAGTTAACCCTCGAGACTTGAGCAGTGATATTGATAATGTGTTTTATGTTCTTCCCCATACGTAAGTGTTTTCAGGAAGCGCCTGCTTATTGAAATCACAGCGTTTGTTTATTTAGGAGAAAATGATACTCGTAAAAGTGTTGCAGCGTTGCTGTAGTGAGCCTCTGAGGGGTTTCAAGCACAAATTGTTCAGTTTCCTCAAGTTTATTTGCTTTGCTCTGAACAGGCAGTACAAATGTAATGCACCACTGAGAGCGTGAGTGTTTCATGTCGTGTTTAGGGAACATTGATTCTCCGTCAGTCTCTGAAGCGCAGAGGAAAGCAGCAGTGATGCAGGCGACCTCCGTTCATGTTAGAGATCTTACATTCGTCTGATCGATATAGCACCTGTGCCGTTCAATTTATCAAACAGTGAATTTAGCGCTCAGTCTTATGCTTATGATTCATGATGCAGCAGGAAACCCACTGCAGGAAACTCAAGTACCAGCTGCCAGGGTGTTAAATTTCAATCTAATTTTACCACAACCTAAATTTGCGTCAAACTTTAGCACTGTTTCTTCAGGTAAGGCAGATCTAGCTTCTAAAGCGCAGTCAATGGTCTCATGAATATTCAGCGATGTGAATGACAGGCTCCTCCCACCGCAGGGCCGTCAGTGTTTATGTGTAAATCCTCAGATGATCCGTGTGAAGGGCCACAGGTGTCTGTTCACCTCAGTCTGCCAACAAACACCGACCGCTGTCATCCACACTTACTGAACTCAAGATATCAGCTCTTACCTCTGTCATTTTTCCTCATATTAATCTTATTTACCTCATTATGTTCCAGATCTTATTATAAACTAGATGAAAAATTGTTTGTCAAAGACAAACTTTAGGTTGGCTTGAGAAAGCCCAGCTTAAAAGTTTAAAGCAGTTGTAAAAGCCTGAAGTTTGAAAATTTAGATAGATGGATTACATAGATATTGTTGCTAGCATGTTTTTAGCATGATTAGCAAGTTGCTAGCATGTTTCTAGCATGATTAGCAAGTTGCTAGCATGTCTCACATGATTAGCAGGTTGCTATCATGTTTCTAGCATGACTAGTGTGTTGATAGTATGTTTCTAAAATGATTAGCAAGTTGCTAACATGTTTCCAGCATTACTACCAAGTTGTTAGCATGTTTCTAACATAATTAGCATGTTGCTAGCATGTTTCTAACATGATTAGCAAGTTGTTAGCATGTCTAACATGATTAGCAGGTTGTTATGTTTCTAGCATGACTAGTGTGTTGATAGTATGTTTCTAAAATGATTAGCAAGTTGCTAACATGTTTCCAGCATTACTACCAAGTTGCTAGCATGTTTCTAACATGATTAGCAAGTTGTTAGCATGTTTCTAACATAATTAGCATGTTGCTAGCATGTTTCTAACATGATTAGCAAGTTGTTAGCATGTCTAACATGATTAGCAGGTTGTTATGTTTCTAGCATGGCTAGCATGTTGCTAGTATATTTCTAGCATGATTAGCTAGTTGTTAGCATGTTGCTAGCATGTTTCTAGCATGATTAGCAAGTTGCTAGCATGTCTCACATGATTAGCAGGTTGCTATCATGTTTCTAGCATGACTAGTGTGTTGATAGTATGTTTCTAAAATGATTAGCAAGTTGCTAACATGTTTCCAGCATTACTACCAAGTTGCTAGCATGTTTCTAACATGATTAGCAAGTTGTTAGCATGTTTCTAACATAATTAGCATGTTGCTAGCATGTTTCTAACATGATTAGCAAGTTGTTAGCATGTCTAACATGATTAGCAGGTTGTTATGTTTCTAGCATGGCTAGCATGTTGCTAGTATATTTCTAGCATGATTAGCTAGTTGTTAGCATGTTGCTAGCATGTTTCTAACATGATTAGCAAGTTGTTAGCATGTTTCTAACATAATTAGCATGTTGCTAGCATGTTTCTAACATGATTAGCAAGTTGTTAGCATGTCTAACATGATTAGCAGTTTGTTATGTTTCTAACATTTGCTAGCATGTTTCTAGCGTAATTAGCAAGGTGTTAGCATGTCTAACATGGTTAGCAGGTTGCTAGCATGTTTTTAGCATGACTAGCGTGTTAGTATGTTTCTAGCATGATTAGCAAGTTGTTAGCATGTTGTTAACATGATTAGCAAGTTGTTAACATGTTTCTGACATTTGCTAGCATGTTTCTAGCATGATTAGCATGTTACTAACATGTTAAGATGATTTTAGCATGATTAGCAAGTTACTAGCATGTTGCTAGTCTGTTTCTAACATGATTAGCAGGTTGTTAGCATGACTAGCAAGTTGTTAGCATATTTCTAGCATGATTACCATGTTGTTAGGATGTTATTAGCATGATTAGCCTGTTACTAGCATGATTAGCAGGCTACTAGCATGACTAGTTTGGCTAGTGATAGTTAGATAGATGAGTTTGAATGAGTTTGAATGGATTAGAAATACAGTACATAGAAGGGAAGTTTGATTGAGTCTCAAAGGATTCTGGGAGTTTTGACAGTTGGAGTTTGAACAGTGTTGCTCATTTGAACATTCCGTCAATGTAAGTCTATGGGATTTTTCCCAGTTTTAATCGTCAGTTTTAGGAAAATCGTAAGTCCGATCAGTTAGAAAAGATACAGCAACCCGAGTCAGATCAGTCTGAAGATCTGGGCTGAGTTTGGAGTTTGTAGAGTTAAAGCTCTAGGAGGAGTAGCAGTCAGAAATTTGGCTAAGAAGGAGAATAATAAAAAGCTTAAGTAGCAGATCAGTAGACTGGCTTTCTCAAGCCAACCTAATAATTCATTAGTGCATTTTACAGAAAACTATTTTGTCTTGATAATCTATGATCACCTCTAAAACGTTCATTTTTCTGCTGATTTCACAAAATCTTTTTCACTTTTCAACCACCTTCATACAGAGGCAGGTAATTCATTCTGGATGAAACTTTTTACTTCTACAGTCTTTTTCTCATTGCATATCGTGTTTCATGCTGAAATGGATGCATTTTTGAGTTGAACTCTGTTCTTCTAGCTTGTAAATGGCAGGAATCAGTGAGAGAAGCTGCTCTTTTGACTTTCAGGAAAATAGATCTTCAGCGCCACCTTCTGCTCATCTATAAAATAGACTTTTCATTCCACTGGTTGGGCTTCCTTCATGAAACAGAAGTTAAATTCTGTGTAAATATTATGTTTAGTTGCCTTTAATTCAAAGCATTTTGTGTTTTACAAATGATTTACACACAAACTGTTTATCAAGTGTCACTTGAAATTTATTTACAGGTTCAGTTTAGCTCTCTATACATTTTGTATCTATGCATTTATGCATGTATTTATGTATTTGTTTATTTATTCTTTCATTCTAGTACCACTTAAATGCTCAAATTTAATTAATTAAATTTATTTGAATTTCTAAAATGAAATCAGGTAGCACTATAAAACGTTACTTTAAAAATTATTTCCTTTTCCGGTTGTCACAACTGACTTCTGTCACTTTACATACGATGAATCTCATCAAAACATTTAAAAAAAAAAAATATATATGTTTGTTTGTTTGTTTTGAGGAAAATTAATATAATGCAATTATTTTTTATTAAAGTTGGTTTAATTTTAATGGCTGTACAACAAAGACTACCATGATGAGTAAATGCATTGCAATTTAAATAATGAATAAAATATACAAATTAAATAATAAATTAATGATATTCATTGCACTGCTTTTAATTTATGCTGATTTTAATTAAATTAATTTATATTAATAAAAAAAAGTGCTATATACGTTTATATAAATGTATTTGGAGTACAACAAATACTACCATGATGAATTATTATATAGCAGGTTAATTAAGTGGTACATACTATTTAAATATTTCTTTTAGGATTAAGATTTTTCACGAAAATCATTGTATTCCAGTAATTTAAAATCATCACTGAGAACAATAAAAGAAAACTCAAAAGTACAAATTTTATTTAAATCAGCATAAATTTATTACTATCATGATGAATACATAAGATCTCTATGTATTTATTATTCATTCGTTCAGCCTGAATCCCATCGAACATGCCAAAATCAGAAGGAAAAAATCAGAAATTATATTTTGCATGAGGAAAATGAAGTCTGTTTTGAGGGAAATTAATATAATGCAATTATTTTTAATCAAAATATGCATAATTGTAATGGCAGTAAAGCAAATACTACCATAAGTAAAAACATTGCAATTTAAATAATAAATAACATCGAATTTAAATAATAAATTAATATTCATTGTACTGCTCTTAATTTTGCTGATTTTAATTAAAATAATTGCATTGTATTAATTTATAAATTAATTGTAAGTACATTACATTACAATTTAAATGATAAATACATAATTTAAATAGTACTTTTTTTTGTTAAAATTTTTCACAATTTCATGACAATTATTTACATTTTTACTCTTTCAGTATGTTTATTTTGCACTATGATTTATGGTATTAATGGTACTTATAAATAATGCTCTAAAATGAAATAAATGCAAAAAAAATTGAATTCCAGAAATAAAAACAATTACTGAAAATATTAAAGAAAAAGAAACCGCATAAGTTTAATGGCAAATACTACTGTGGTTAATAAAAACTATTTAAATTATAAATATATACGATATAAATATGTTTTTAGGATTTAGATTTTTCACTTTACAACACTTCATTATGTTTTTTTGTTATAATAATTATACATGTTTTTTCCCTTTATACAAGTGTTTATACACCATGATTCATAATATTTATTGTGATGCTTTTAATTTATGCTTTTATTTATTTATTTATTTTTTTAAGTCATTGTATTCCAGTAGAAAAAAATCATCACCCTGATGAATGCATAATATCTGTGTGTGTGTGTCTGTCCATTCATTCGATTTTTCATCAGTTGCCACAATAAAATTTGTTTATTTTACAAAAGAATTTTCTTTTCCAGTTGTCACATACGACTGAAAATATCATGTCATTCTTTGAAAATCCTGATTCATGAATTACTACAACCGCTCCAGATTTTGTTCACATGTGGCTGATTTGGTTGTTCTTCATTGTGTTTTCTCAGAGGACGTCCTGACGAAAGACACAGGCGAATGTGCAATATGTCTGGAGGAGCTGGTGCAGGGAGACACCATCGCACGTCTGCCCTGCCTCTGCATCTATCACAAAGGGTAAAGCTGCTGACATACATGTGTGTGTTTGTGTGACGCTGAGTTTCTCCTGCAATAACTCTGCTTTTCCTCCAGCTGTATTGACGAGTGGTTTGAAGTGAACCGATCGTGTCCTGAACATCCTTCAGATTAACAGCGCCTCTCGCACCTTTGCACAGGTAACACCTTCAAAGAAATTAAGCCGGCTCAAGAAAGCAAACTTACTGAAATGCTACTTAAACTTATGTTTTTCTTCTGAGACTAAAATTTTCAAATGCTACTCCTCCTGCAGCCTTACCTCAACAAACTCAGCCCAGATCTTAAGACTGATCTGAAGTTAGTTGCTACGTCTTTTCTAACTGATTGTCCATAGACTTACATTGACGGAATGTTCAAATGAGCAACACTATTCAAACTCCAACTGTCAAAACTCAAACTTAAACTCCCAGAATTCCTTGAGACTCAGTCAAGACTTATTTTCTATGTACTGTTTCTAATCCATTTAAATTCATTCAGACTCATCTAATATTTCTAATCTATCTATCACTAGCCTCCCTCTCACTAGCCAAGCCTAGCAATTAGAATCATGTTAGCAACATACTAATCATGCTAAAAACATACCATCAACTTGCTAATCATGTTATATCATGGTAACATGCTAGTGACATGCTAATCATGTTAAAAACATGCTAGCAACATGGTAATCATGCTAGAAACATGCTATTAACTCGTTAATAATGCTAGAAACATGCTAACAACATGCTAATGTTAGCAACATGTTAGTAACTTGTTAATTGTGCTAGAAACATGCTAACAAAATGCTAATTGTGATAGCAATATACTAGTAACTTGCTAATTGTGCTAGAAACATGTTAGCAAAACAGGCTATTTAAGCTAGAAACATGTTAAACATGTTACAAACATGCTAGTAATGTTAGCAACAGGCTGATCTGGCTAGAAACATGTTAACAACATGCTATATAGCTAGCTAGCTATCTATCACTAACTTACTTCTCACTTGACAAGCCTAGCAACTAAAATCATGCTAGTATCTTGCTAATCATGTTAGAAACATGTTAAACATGCTAGTGGCATGCTAATCATGCTAAAACATGGTAGTAACTTGTTAATCATGTTAAAAACATGCTAGCAACTTGTTAAGCATGTTAAAACATGTTAACAAAATGCTAACCATGTTAAAAACATGTTAACAAAATGTTAATCATGCTAGAAACATGTTAACAACATGCTAGCTAGCTAGATATCTATCACTAGCCTACTTCTCACTAGCCAAGCCTAGCAACTAGATTCATGCTAGTTTCTTGCTAATCATGCTAGAAACATGCTAAAACATGCTAGTAACTTGCTAATTATGTTAGAAACATGTTATCAACAGGCTAATTAGGCTAGATATGTTAACAACATGCTAGCTAGCTAGCTATCACTAACTAACTTCTCACTAGCCAAGCCTAGCAACTAGAATCATGCTATATCTTGCTAATCATGTTAGAAACATGTTAAACATGCTAGTGGCATGCTAATCATGTTTAAAAACATGTTAGCAAAATGTCAATCATGTTAAAACATGGTAGTAACTTGTTAAGCATGCTAAAACATGTTACAAAAAATTCCAGTCATGCTAAAAACATGCTAGTAACTTGCTAAGAATGTTAAAACATGTTAACAAAATGCTAATCACGTTAAGAACATGCTAACAACTTGCTAGTAACTTGTTAATCATGCTAAAACATGTTAAAAAATTCCAGTCATGCTAAAAACATGGTAGTCACTTGTTAATCATGTTAAGAATACGTCAGCAACTTGCTAGTAACTTGCTAAGCATGCTTAAACGTTAAAAAAAAATTCCAGTCATGCTAAAAACATGCTAGTAACTTGCTAAGAATGTTAAAACATGTTAACAAAATGCTAACCATGTTAAAAACATGCTAGCAAAATGTTAATAATGCTAGAAACATGTTAACAAAATGTTAATCATGCTAAAACATGGTAGTAACTTGTTAATCATGTTAAAAACATGTTAACAAAATTCCAGTCATGCTAAAAACATGTTAGCAACTTGTTAGTAACATGCTAATCATGCTAGCAACACACTAGTCAAAATTTTAAAAACTTGCTATCTGTCTGACGGACTGTATGGCCTTCAAAACATTCACGCTTTAAACTTAAAAACTACTTTAAACTTCAAACTATTTCAGACTAAAAACCGTCAAACTTTTAAACTTTTTCAAACTTTCTGATCAGGTTTTCTCAAGCCAACTTTTTTTTTTATCTAGTTGTAATTGAAATCTACAGACACAAATAGATGAAGTGTCATAAAATAGACACTTAAAGGTGTATTTTGGATGTTTTTTTTCCCCCACTAGTCTGAAACAACACAGTATGGAACACCAAATAGGCCAAAATGCATGAAAATCAGTGTTTCTGCTCTTTAACCACTGCGCTGTTTCTCATTTCATTTCAGCCTCGTGGTCGTGAGAAGCGCCTCGTCCCGCCGACGGACGACAATGTGAATTCTCTTCCTCCTCATAGACACTGTGACTTTGGTCTCGGGGCGGCCCGATCGCCGAGCGCCCCTCTCTTCTCGTAGCACGGCCCTCTCTAGTCGCCATATAAACCCTAGCGTGCCAAAACTCATTCAGGGAAACTCTTTCCACAACCCCAGCGGCGGTCCAGACCCTCCAGATTCTCTCCTCCGTCGCGCAGTTGTCCAATCAGGAATTGTGAAGAAGGCGGATCTAGCAGAAGTTCATTTCATTGGCTGTTCGTTGAGGTCTCTGATTGGCCGGACTCAGGGTCAGCTGACTGTGTGGGTGATTATGGGACGATCGGGGTGGATTGTTCTCTGCTAAATGGGACTGTGTCTCTCAGTGCCTTAAATTTCAGATCCCACGTGCCGAAGCGGCGGCTGCGTTTCGGATGTTCTTCAGCAGAAGGGCTCCATGGACTCGGAGAAAGACGCCCGGACGTGACGGGCCGTGAGCCCTGATTCGGGTCGGCCCTGAGCCATACTGACAAGTGCCCTGTCTTTCGTAACGGCGACGCGGCCGTTTTTATTTCTCTCTCTCGCTTCCCGGATGGTGGAATGTCCCGTGCATCTCAAGTCTCGTAGCAATATCTGTGCTAACGGATCAAGAATCACTGTAGCCTGTCACATGACGTCTGCACCGTCTCAAGATCATTTATGCAATTGCATCATGTTTTATTTGTGTTGAGACAAATCTGGGCCTTAATTTAACACGTGACTGACTTCTGTGTCTTTTTATGTAGGGTGAATCTTATCAAAACGTATCAAAGTCAGAAGAAAAAATATGAAATTATATTTTGCATGAAGAAGATGAAGTGTGTTTTGGGGGAAATTAATATAATGCAATTGTTTTGTATTAAAATCTGCATAATTTTAATGGCCGTGTAAATGCATTGCAATTTAAAACATAATATATAGCATTTAAATTATAAATTAATAATATTCATTGTACTGCTCTTAATTTAGCTGATTTTAATTAAAATAACTGCATTATATTAATTTATAAATTAATTGTAAATGCAATTTAAACAGATTTTTTTTTTTTTTTTTTTTTTACAATTTGATGACAGTTATACACATTTTTACATTTCATTTTCTCTTAAAATAAAATGAACGCAAATCAAAATGTATTCTTAAAATAACAATCATCACTGAAAATATAAACTCAAAATTAAAGTTTCCATTTAAATCAGCATAAATTTAATGGCAGTACAAATACTGCTGTGAGGAATAAATACAATTTAAATAATAAATAATATATACAATATAAAAACATTTTTAGGATTTATATATTTCACTTCATGACGTATTTTTATAATAATTATACATATTTTTCCACTTTGGTACAAATATTTATACACCATAATTCATATTTATTGTAATGCTTTTAATTTATGCTGATTTCATTTTTTTTTTTAAGCATTTTTTTAATCTCATCAGTGAGAAAGAATAGTAATTTCAAAAAAACTCAAAAGTTAAATATTAATTTAAATCAGATTAAATTTTAGGGCGGTACAACAAATACTACTGTGATAAGTAAATACATTGCAATTTAAATAATAAATAACATTAATTTTACTGATTTTTATTAAAATAATTGCATTATATTAATTTATAAGTTAATAGTAAATACATTACAGTTTAAATAATAAATAATACATACAATTTAAATTTGCACTTTGATTTATGATATTTATTGTACTTCTCTTAAATAATGCTCTAAAATAAAATAAATGCAAATCCAAATGTATTTCAGAAATAAAAATCACTGAAAATATTAAAGCAAAAGGAATTTTACATTTAAATCAGCCTAAATTTAATGCCAGTACAAATACTACTTTGATGAATAAATACAATTGAAATAATAAATAATATATACAATATAAACACATTTTTAGGATTTAGATTTTTCACTTTACGACACATTTTCGTAATAATTATACAAATTTTTCCAGTCCAGTACAAGTATTTATAAACGATGATTCATATTTATTGTTCTGCTTTTAATTTATGCTGATTTACTTTTTTTTAAATCATTGTATCATTTTTGTAATCATGCATATTAAAATAATAAAAAAAGTTAAGTATTAATTTAAATCTGAATAAATACAACAAATACTACTGTGATAAGTAAATGCATTACAATTTAAATAATATATCATTTATTTACATATAAATTCTAAAAAAAAATTAAAAATAAATTATATTAATGTCCTAAAGATCTTAAAATGCACTTCTTTTTCTTTATGCAAAATATAACTAGAATAATTTCTTTTGATTTTGTGATGAAAAATGCCATTTCCTGACAGGTTTTGTTAGACTCACCCTTCCTCGTAGCGTCACGTGACGTCATTTAGGGCTCCTTTATGTTTTAAAACATTGTATGTGCGTCAAGAGACAAACATGTGATGTCATATGATCGTCCATAAGGCCAAATGAATCTCATATTTCACCTTACATTAAGGAAATTAATTTTTTGGATTATTAAGATTTGTCCCATACTTTCATGACAATTACACATTTTACACAATTGCACTGCTATTAATTTATGCTGATTTAAATAAAAATAAAAATCAATGTATTCCAGTAATAAACCCTGAAAATATCACCAAGGCAAACTCAAAAGCACTGATGCAGAATGTGCCTGATTGTTGTGAACGTCACAAATCTTAATGCTCCTAAAAAGGCTATTTTCTTCATGTAAAATATAATTTCTTCTGATATCTGTGATGAAATGTGATTCAGGCGAATGTTTCTCTCTGTGTTTGTCTTAAATTCACCTGTAGCTGCTGGAACGAGGTTAATTTTTATGATCTTTGTGATGATTTTATCACCAGTTTCTCAATCTGTTTCATGCAAATCACAAAGTCAGAACGGCACGTGCGAGTAATTGATATCATAAACGCTCTGGGTCACATTTCAGCTGCTTTTCCCAAGATCCACATCGTGATATTTTGGAAAAAGGTGGCCGTTCTCCAGTAGAGTTTGACGCTGTAGACGGACGCGCTGCTAACTAGTTTTTTAAAGTTACTAATCAGATTCAACAAGGGATTTTTGCTTTGTTTTGGTTAGAGATTTACTCATCACTCTCATTCTCAGTCTCATGTAAAGCCTTATGCGGTTGAGTTTATCTGAAGGCTTAGTTTTGGCCCGCCGAAGCTGAATTGGACTTCAGAGTATTTCCGTAGTATGGCCTGGCATATCAGCGGTGCCATAATAGCTTTAAAATGCTGCTAATCATGTACGTTGATGGCGACGAGAACCGGTTCATTACAGCAGGTTAAGAGAAGACACCACATGTTGCATGGGAAGCACCACTATTTTTAAAAAGCCTTACCAGATATTAGATCATTCGCAAAACACTTTTTGCGAGATATCATTTAGGTAAATAATAAATCCACGCTGATGTTGATATTTTGCTGCTTTGTGCAAACGTCTGTTTCCAGCAGATCTGAGCCTGATGCGTCCGACCGGATCCGTGACTCTCAATCGAAGCTTTTCGTACACGAGCTGGAGTCTCATTTCTGTTTAATTTGCTACCAAAATCCATCAGGTAACGCTCCGTTTGATCCAGTTCCATCCTCACACCAGTCAAGAGGAACATAGCGACTAGTTACGCAAGTTAACTTCCTGAAAAGATGCAAAGGAAGCAAACAGGAGCTTGTATGTGTTGGATCTAAATGTGAAAGGTTAACCGTGGCCACCCGGATGATCATAAAGTTTTTTTTTTTAATGATTTAGATACATTGTAACATTCCATGTGTGTAAAAAAAAAAAACTATGTACAGAGATAATGAGATTAAAAAAGGAAAATCTTTTGAAGCACAGATCTTTACATAATTGTCTGGATGTCCTTCTGTTTGCGTGCGTGAGACATTTAATTGCAATGTTTTTTATCATCTTGCTTGACTAAAATGCGAAGTGTTCAAGTGTTGCTATTTTAAAGCAAAAACATAAATAGAATATAGAATATATATAAATAAGCATAACATGAAGCCTTTATGTATAATGCATTAAAAATGCATAACAAAAGCAATTTAAGATGCAACAAGGAATCTGCAAATATTATGCATTTTAACCTTGGTTACAATTATGAAAAGATATAATGCATTACAATGTATTACTATAATGCATCATGCAATGCATTTACTTAATGAACAAAAGGTATTGCACAATTATTCGTCATGCAATGCATTATAAGGTGCATTACAAGGCATATGCATTAAAAATACTTTTAAAATGCATCATATATGAAGGCTTTAAGTAAAGTGTTACCATAGAGTTCATCGAAGTATAAAAACTGATATCCAACCAATGCATTGCATTTACTTAATGAACAGAAAGTATTGTACAATTCATCATGCAATGTATTATAATATTTGCAGATTCCTTGTTACGTCTTAAATTGCTTTTGTTGTGCATTTTAATGCATTTACCTGAACAAAAAAAGTATCTTAGTAACATGAAGGCTTTATGTATAATGCATTATCGACACATTCATAATGTGCATTGTAATGCATTATACCTTTTCATAAATAACTGTAGCCAAAGTTAAAATGCATTATATATACAGATTGCTTGTTACATCTTAAATTGCTTTTGTTGTGCATTTTAATGCATTTACTTGAACAAAAGGTGTTGTACAATTATTCATCATGCAATGCATTATAAGGTGCATTACAAGGCATATGCATTAAAAATCCATAAAATGCATCATATAGAAAGGCTTTAAGTGAAGTGTTACCATAGAGTTCATCTAAGTATGAAACTGATGTCAGAGCGATTATAAACATTCTTAGTAACAGCCTTTGTTTAACCTATTATCAAGACATTCATAATGTGCATTGTAATGCATTATATCTTTTCATAAATACTTGTAACCAGTTATAATGCATAATATTTGCAGATTCCTTGTTATGTCTTAAATTCTTTTGTTGTGCATTTTAATGTATTTACTTGAACAAAAGGTGTTGTACAATTGTTCATCCTGCAATGCATTATAAGGTGCATTACAAGGCATATGCATTAAAAAATACTTTTAAAATGCATCATAAATGAAGGCTGTAAGTAAAGTGTTACCATAGAGTTCATCTAAGTGTGAAACTGATGTCAGAGCGATTATAAACATTCTTAGTAACATGAAGCCTTTATGTATAATGCATTATAAAATGCACAACAAAACCAATTTAAGATGCAACAAGGAATCTGCAAATATTACAATGCTTTTAAACTTTGGTTACAGTTATTTATGAAAAGATATAATGCATTACAACGTACATTATGAATGTATTTATAATGCATTATGCAATGCATTTACTTAATGAACAAAAAGTATTTTACAATCCATTGTGCAATGCATTATAATATTTGCAGATTCCTTGTTACGTCTTAAATTGCTTTTGTTGTGCATTTTAATGCATTTACCTGAACAAAAAAGTATCTTAGTAACATGAAGGCTTTATGTATAATGCATTATCGACACATTCATAATGTGCATTGTAATGCATTATACCTTTTCATAAATAACTGTAGCCAAAGTTAAAATGCATTATATTTGCAGATTCCTTGTTACATCTTCAGTTGGTTTTGTTGTCCATTTTAATGCATTTACTTGAACAAAACAAGTATTGCACAATTATTCATCATGCAATGCATTATAAGGTGCATTACAAGGCATATGCATTAAAAATACATAAAATGCATTATAAAGGCTTCAAGTAAAGTGTTACCATAGAGTTCATCTAAGTATGAAACTGATGTCAGAGCGATTATAAACATTCTTAGTAACAGCCTTTGTTTAACCTATTATCAAGACATTCATAATGTGCATTGTAATGCATTATATCTTTTCATAAATACTTGTAACCAAAGTTATAATGCATAATATTTGCAGAGTCCTTGTGACATCTTAAATTGGTTTTGTTGTGCATTTTAATGCATTTACTTGAACAAAAAGTATTCCACAATTATTCATCATGCAATGCATTATAAGTTGCATTACAAGGCATATGCATTAAAAAATACTTTTAAAATGCATCATAAATGAAGGCTGTAAGTAAAGTGTTACCATAGAGTTCATCTAAGTATGAAACTGATGTCAGAGCGATTATAAACATTCTTGGTAACATGAAGCCTTTATGTATAATGCATTATAATATTTGCAGATTCCTTGTTAAGTCTTAAATTGCTCTTGTTGTGCAGTTTAATGCATTTACATGAACAAAAAAAATGATTGTACAATTATTCATCATGCAATGCAGTATAAGGTGCTTTACAAAGCATATGCATTAAAAATACTTTTAAAATGCATCATATATGAAGGCTGTAAGTAAAGTGTTACCATAGAGTTCATCTAAGTATGAAACTGATGTCATTATAAAGCGATTATAAACATTCTTAGTAACATGAAGCCTTTATGTATAATGCATTATAAAATGCACAACAAAACTAATTTAAGATGCAACAAGGAATCTGCAAATATTACAATGCTTTTTAACTTTGGTTACAAAGTTATATTTATGAAAAAATATAATGCATTACAATGTACATTATGAATGTATCTATAATGCATTATGCAATGCATTTACTTAATGAACAAAAAGTATTTTACAATCCATTGTGCAATGCATTATAATATTTGCAGATTCCTTGTTACGTCTTAAATTGCTTTTGTTGTGCATTTTAATGCATTTACTTGAACAAAACAAGTATTGCACAATTATTCATCCTGCAATGCAGTATAAGATGCATTACAAGGCATATGCATTAAAAATACATAAAATGCATTATATATAAAGGCTTCAAGTAAAGTGTTACCATAGAGTTTCATCCAAGTAGTAATAAACCTAAAAGTTGGTGTTGGTTGCACAGCCAGTGGTGTTTCTGTTGCTGAAGTAAACACATGTCTGTGGCATGACACCAACTTCCTTTATTTCTCGCTGATTTTTTTTTCCCAATCACATGTTTTACTGTTGATTTTCAGTGGAAGCGAAGCCTCTTGTCGCCCTCATAGAGTCGCTCTTCTTCTTCAGAAACCCGGTTTCCTTTAATACTGCGAACCAAGCAGAAAACGTGTGAAACTGGAAGACCTGGTCTGCTCACGTGAGGTTAGTTGAGAGGGAAAACTAGGGCTCTGTTCCAAAACCTAGTGAGCTGCCTGCTGAGAGACCTCATTAGTGAGTGATCTGGAACAATCTGCATAATTGAGTTACAATACTGGGTCAAATCATTGATTTGTGTCGCATTATAATGAGCAATTTTATCACTATTTTTTTTATTGACACTTCTCTCACTTTCACCACCATCTTTGGTGGAGCCTGTCGCAATGCATTGCGAAACTGACTTCGTTGCAACGAATAATGCAATGCTTTAAAATCTAGCTAAACTGAGGTGTCTTGAATGATGGAAACTCTAGGTTTTGGATCAAATCACAGATCTTACTTGACTTCCTTCAGTGTTGTGTTGTTAGTCAGGCCTTCAGACATCTGTTTGGCTCCACTAATGGTGAACTCGTTTTCTATTAGCCTATAGACAGAGCAAATATATTGTGCACACAGAGTGCATTATTTAGCATATTATACATATGCTGCTCAAAATATAAATAATATCCTAATCTAATAGTTGATAAATTACCATGCATTATAAATTTTAATGCATGAATGTCGTTTTACACATTTTGCATTTGCAGCAGACATGCATTGAGCTGAGTGATTTTAGAGTTACCACACTGAATCTTTTCTTTAATAATGTTCATAAGCTTCAGTGCATTTTCTATCAAGCAAAGCATGCAAGATGCAGCAAAAAAATAGTATTTGCGTCATTGCATTTGTGCATGCACAAAGTGAATGCTATATTCTTTTAAATCAGATGCAAATGCAAGATGTGTCAAACGGTTATTACCGTGCATTACTGAAATAAGGTATAACTGATCATACATCAGATGCGTCAGAGCAGAGTTGGATCTGAAGGCATCTGCAAAGTCTGATGCTGCATCATCAGAGATTTTATTCTGTATCAACCTGAAAAATAAGCACATTCAATAATGCATTTGGGAAAAATCATCACATGGGTTTTATTTTCACATGCATGAGAAAATATGACATTTAGGCATACCAGAAGATATGAACGCTTGTGTTTTCCTTTAATGCTTTCGCCAGACTTCTTCCACCGTGAGACGTGATACCATTGGCAGAGAGACTAAACAGCAATGCAATAATCAATCTCAGATTGCTCATTCTTTATCTGACAGCTGAATTAATTTCATGAAACTGAATTCATCAAGATGCAAGACTTACCTGAGGTTGGTCAGGCTGGGGTGATTCTTCAGAGCCTCTGCAAACGCATCTGCGCCCTCGTCACCAATGCTGTTTCCCCACATTCTGCAACCAGTTCATTTAATGTCACCAGACTTTTATTATAGTTTTACAACATCTTTGTAAAATTCAGTTTAAAAACTCGATGCAAGAATTCCAAAGATAAAATTCATTTAAAAAAACATGCAAAGCACGGTCTGATATTATCGTGGCATAATTTTAAAGCCCAGGGTTTGATTGTTCCCGTGCATATTCTTACCCTATGTCAAAGATGGATTTGCTCTTGCGAATTGCACTGGCAAGGTATTTCCCACCAACGCCAGTGATGTTGTTGCAGCCAAGTCTACGGCAAACACAAACAAGCGTATATAACTCATCTGAAACTACCATTGATGAATTATGCATTCTGTAAATCCTGTGAGAATATGTACGTTTACAAGTCATTTTAAAGTGTCCATCATCTGGAAAGCATTGCAATCAATTTTTAATCCCATCAATAAAACCATGCACACACCAGAGTAATGTTTTGTAAGGTTCAGAGTCAATACAAAACAAAGCAAGAACACACTTGCATCTTTAAAAGAGCTGATGTGCATGCATACAAAATCACGCAAAATGTCCTAACATATTAGAAAAACATTCTTTCATTATTAACATACAACAAAATACCTACTTGACGACCCTCAAGTGTGGACATTCCTCAATGATCTTTGCTATTAGTTTGGCTCCAACGTCTGTGATGGAGTTTTTGTAAAGACTGCAAATGCAAAGAAAAGAGGGTAAAATTAAGTCTAAACTAGATTAAAAAAAAAAAAAAAAAAAGTTGGCTTGAGAAAGCCGGACAAGAAAGTTTAAAGAGTTTAAGAAGTCTGAAAAAGTTTTAAGTTTGATGGTTTTCAGTCTGAAGTAGTTTAAAGTTTAAAGTACCTTTTAAAAGGTTAAAGTTTGAATGTTTTGAAGGCAATACGGTCTCAGATAAATAGACAGATAGATAGCATGTTGTTAGCATGCTACTAACATGATTAACATGTAACTAGCATGTTGTTACAATAATTAGCAAGTTACTAGCATGTTTCTAGGATGATTAACAAGTGACTAGCATTTTATTGCATGTTGCTAGCATGATTAGCATGTTGTTAACATGTTACTAGCATGATGTTAACATGATTCTAGCATGATTAGCAAGTTACTAGCATGTTGTTAGCATGTTTCTAGCATTATTAGCATGTTACTAGCATGCTGCTAGCATGATTCTATCATGATTAGCATCTTGTTAACATGATTTACAAGTTACTAGCACATTACTAGCATGGTTCTAGCATTATTAGCATGTTACTAGCATGCTGCTAGAATGATTCTATCATGATTAGCATGTTGTTAGCATGATTAACAGGTTTATAGCATGTTGTTAGCATGATTATAACATGATTAGCAAATTACTAGCATCTTACTAACATGTTCAACACGTTACCAGCATGTTGTTACAATGATTAACAAGTTACTAGCATGTTAGCATGTTTCTAGGATGATTAGCAAGTGACTAGCATTTTATTGCATGTTGCTAGCATGGTTAGCATGTTACTAGCATGTTTAATATATTACTAGCATGATTTTAGCATGATTAGCATGTTACTAGCATGAAGTTAACATGATTCTAACATGATTAGCAAGTTACTAACATGTTGTTAACATGTTTCTAACATTATTAACATGTTACTAGCATGATTAGCATGATTCTAGCATGATTAACATGTTTCTAGCATGTTGTTAGCATGATTATAACACAATTAGCAAATTACTAGCATGTTACTAACATGTTTAGCAAGTTACTAGCCTTTTGTTAACATGTTTCTAACATTATTAACATGTTACTAGCATGCTGCTAGCATGATTAGCATGTTAGCATGATATGCAAGTTACTAACACACTACTCGCATAATCCTAGAATGATTAACATGTTTTTAGCATGTTATTAGCATGTTTCTAGCATTATTAACATGTTACTAGCATGTTGCTAGCATGATTCTAGCATGATTAGCATGTCAGCATGATATGCAAGTTACTAACACATTACTAGCATGATTCTAGCGTGATTAACATGTTTCTAGCATGTTGTTAGCATGAATATAACACGATTAGCAAATTACTAGCATGTTACTAACATGTTTAGCAAGTTACTAGCATGTTGTTAGCATGATTCTAGCATGATTATGCTACTAGCATGTTTCTAGCATGATAAACAAGTTAGTTTGAATGAGTTTAAATAGATTAGAGTCTCAAGGGATTCTGGGAGTTTAAATTTAAATTTTGACAGTTGGAGTTTGAATAGTCTTGGCTCATTTGAACATTCCGTCAATGTAAGTCTATTGGATTTTTATGATTTTTAATCTTCGATTTTATGAAAACCGGAAGTCTGATCAGTTAGAAAAGATATAGCAACAGACTTCAGGACAGTCTGAAGAGCTGGGCTGAGTTTGAAGTTTGTAGAGTTAAAGCTCTAAGAGAAGTTAGAGTTGAGTCTCAGAAGAAGAATAAGAAGTAGTTTAAATAGCATATCAGTCAATTGGCTTTCTCAAGCCAACTTAATAAAATCTGACAACACAAACATGAACGGATGAACTCACCCCAAGACCTTAATGATTTTATGTCTGGTGAGTTCTTCTGCCAGAACCTCAATACTGCTGTCCGTCAGCTGATTCACACAAAATCTGAAAGGCAGAGCTGAGTAAATTACTTACAAATTGTGGACCGTTACTGATTCCAAAAATGGTAGTTGGTAACGTAATCCATTACATTACACATTTTAGGTAATCTAATCACTACATTTTGGTTACTTTTAGATTACTTTTGACCTAACTCATTTATCATGTTAATTTAAATAGGAAAATCTTGTACCACACTGATATAAAAATGGAAAAAGAGAAAGAAAATATGTTGCATTTGTTGTTATTAACAACATATGAAGTATATTAAACAACATTATGTCAAGGTTTGCAAAACTGGGGTTTGTGAAGGAAGTAGTTTGTGGAATATTAAAATTTTGAGGTAATTCTTCTGAACTATTTGTAAATCCAGTGATCAACACCTGACTAGTGCCTGGTCTTGGAATGTCCACAAAAGTCTTTTATGATTTATAAAAGCAATAAGTATTTTAAAAAAGAAAATTCTAAAGATGAAAAAAAGGATTACAGAGAAAATACAGTACATTACAAATTATGACTAATTTATTGCTACTAGGTCATTCCATGTCAAATCAACCAAATTTCAGCTATGTTCTATGCAATTGTTTTGATAGAGGGAAACAAGATGCAATTCTAATTTCAACATTATTTCTTCTTCAGATATTGTTCTTTAAATAAAATATGTATCAGCTATATACAAAGTGACCAACATTTAGTTTTCGACCAATAAAAATAGGTAATATTCAACAATGTGGACATGGAAGAAAAGGAAAATTCTAGCATTCAAAAGAAAAGTTTATTAACAGCTGAAATCTAAAATCACATTGCAATATCTTTAATACTTCTTCAGTTATAGCCATGCGAACTTTGGAAAAAGAATATTTATGGCACTCAGGTATGTTCAGTGCAGTTGTCTTGAGGGAAGGAAACAATGTACATCTCTAGTTTCAAAATTATTTGTTCTTCAGACATTCCTCTTTAAAAGAAAAGAAGTATCACATTTTTTCAAACTGACCCACATTTGGTTTTTGACCACTGAAAATGTGAACATTTTAATGATTTACTCCTGGAGCCATATTTAAATTTCGATATCTCTGGAACCGAATCTCATAGGGAATTAAAAATGAAGATTCCAAAAGGAAAGTTTGTCAAGACCCAACATCTAAAAGGACCTTAAGATATCTTTAATACTTCTTGAGTTACAGGCATGCAAACTTTGGAGAAAAGTGCTGTTTCCCCATTTTTGAACGGTCACCATTGGCGCATAATGCAGCAAAGATTGCTAAAGTCAACCAATTTTATTAATAGATCGAGCAATCTCTGTGTAAAAATAAGATAATGATGTTGCCGTCTTTCTGAAGTCATTTTTACCCCCCTGTAACTTGACTCTACAAAATAGTGGATTACTCAGTAAATATTCATCCATGGCATTTAATATTTTGGCTTTCATCACACGTCTATCTTTTTTTTTTTTTTTTTCAGAAAAAAATATTAGCAAAATCAAAAATTTGAGCTGGTTGAGTTGACACGGAATGACCCTACTGTGTTAATACGTAATCATGTAATCAGCAAAAAAAGTAACTGTAGTCTGATTCCAAGTATTTTAAAATGTAATGTAATCAGTTATTACCCAGCACTCCTGAAAAGTATGAACTTTATTTGTTGTTTGGTCTGCTAGTAATTGCGTTCTAGTTCTTAAACTGCAAGCGCTTTGCGTTAAGCCAAACCCCGCCTGGCTTTTCTTACCTTACTACCGTCATTTTGCTGAAAGATGGTCTTAGTTGCTTCACGCCATAATCGTTGATGTTGTTATTGTCCATGTCGACTCCCAGGTGTTTCCTACGATGATGGAGGACAAAGTTCAACGCACTGCAGTCGGCCGAGTAAATATTGCAGAAGGCGATCTTAATGTAATCCGCCGATATGCCGTTAGCCGTCATCTTGGCCACGTCCTCACTGTTTGTCTCAAATATGCATCGAAGCATCCACAAGAAGTTTGGCATGGCATGCACCTTGTCACCATCAATGTCTGTGGATGGATATCGAGGAAGGCCTTTGAGATGCGTCTTCACGCTGTTGGAGAGATAAGACTTGAGCATCTTGTGTTTTTGCTTCAATAACGCCGGTGGAACGATATGCTCCAGGAGCGCCGCGTTGGGTTTGGACAAGAGACCACATAAGAATAAATTGGTGAACTGGAAGTTGGTTTGGAAAGGGTCTTTATCTCTAGGCCTGGACTTTCCCAGACAAGGTAAGCAGGAGAAATGCGACAACCTCTTGTATTCGCATTTGGAGAAGAACCTCAGAATAGATTCAGGCGTGACTTTGGAGTCGAGCACCAATGAGAACGCCGCTAAGAAGGCTTGGAGGGTCTCGTGAAGGAACTCGAAGGTTGCCGATCCTCCAAATCCATCGTAATGAGAAGCAGGTCTCAGAAACCCAAACTGGAGGTCTTCATCTTCCAATCCGCAGGATTGCACTTCCTCAATGCTGAACACAAGTCCACCCCGTTCGAGACCATGCAAGGCCAGTCGAGCGAAAGCCGAGAGCTTGCGCTCACCAGCTTTAAAGGTTTCCGCAGGACACCTCGTACTTCGTTTTAAAAGTCCAGGACGTGCCGTCGAGTGTCCGAGGAAGACCTCGGAGAGAAGCAAGAAGACATTTGTGAGAGTAATGCAGGAATCCGGCAACTCAAAGTTGTCATATACCGAATGGAGATGCTTGAAGCTCTTTAGGATGATCCAGCTGAACAACGGGATGGAGCAAAGACCACAAAGGTGAGGATTGGCGTCCAGCTGATCTGTCACCATCGTCCTGTGCTCCTTCTCTGGGAAATGCAAAGTTGTGTATCTCTTCAGGTGTTCAGGTGAAAATCCCTTCATATAGATCTTCTTCTGAATCACTCTGCTTTGGATTTCAGTGCCACTTCGTGCAGTCAGAATCTTCAGGGAACCTTTGAGTAATTTTCCACAGAGCAAGTTCATGAGAAGCAAAAGCGGACGTGTCTTTTCTTCAGGGGATACCGTTTCCGGAACGTTATCCAAATCAAAATCCGACTGGATTTCATCATATCCGTCAAAGGTGAAAAGCACCGTCTCAGGGAAGCGTAAGATGTAGGTGAAGACCTCATTATCGAGGTCTCCGTCTGGATAGCAGTTGTGTTTAAAGATGAGATCCTTCAGCGAGATTTCATCCGTCTCTTTGAAGGCGCTGAACATCCTGCATCTGAACTTGAAGAAGAACTTCGCTCGAGTCTTCAGCTCCTTTCTGGACCACAGGTTCTGCAGCTTCTGGAGAACGATTGATTTGCCTACGCCGGCATCGCCGGTGATGAAGATGGTCTCGGCCTGCGGGTTGAAGACTCCTTGGTCTGCTAGAAGTTCGTCCAGACTCTGTAAGTATCCCAAACTCTCACCTCTGTCGTTCAGGAGCTCCATCTGAGTGTCCGTGTAAAGATCCTCCAACGGCGTCTCCTCGCTCTTCGAGTATGACGTGATGAACTGAGTGTCTCTTCCCAGCTCATTTCTGAGCTTCTCGCAGTACTTGCTAACTGCAAATGTGCAAAAACATTAGTGCACCAAAACAAGCCATGCCAATAATCTGACTAAAATCATTTGTAAAAGTTATCAACATTGTTCTAAACTAAATTCCTCATGGTTTCTGTGTTTTAAAAAGTGTTATTTTACATTAAAATACTCACTTGGGTCTGTGTTAACCACTGGTATGACACTAATAGTGTCTAATGGTGTGTACTTAATTTCTTCAAACCAAGGCCGCAGATCAATGTAGGCGTCATATGCTTCATGAAGAACGTGTACGAAATACGCTGAGCACTCCTCTCCTTTACTCTGAACCAGCTCCAAGATTTTGCGTACCTGCGTGTCCATAAATGAGGTGAGTTTATCAGTTGTGAAATATATTGTGAAAAAGTAAATTAAATGAATAAAATAAATAAATATCTTTATAAAGAGTTCATTTGCAAAAACAGATAACCCAGTTTTTAACCATTTTTTTAAAAATCAAGTTTTGTGGATTCCAATTAATCTCAATCAAACTGCAGTTGGGCTATGATTAGGTTAAAAAATAATAATAAAAATAATACAGCTAACACAATAAAAACATAACAATAAAAAACATAATTTTTGAAAATCTGAATATATAATATTATTAATACACATTATTAATATATATATATGTATAATATTATTAATACACATTATATATATTTATATATATATATATATATATATATATATATGTAATGTATTAATAATGTGTATTAATGATTATTTAATTAATCATTAAATATTAGGTAAAAAAAATGTAAAAATACAGCTAACTAACAACACAAAAAAAACAAGTTTTTTGAAAATTGAAAAAAAAAAACTAAATCTGTTTTTGCAAATAAAATCCTCATATATATGTATGTGTGTGTGTGTGTGTATGTATATATATACATTAATGTATTATACATTATTAATTTTTAATTAATGTATATTAAAATATATTATTAATGCATTTAATTTATTAATTTTCAATTAAATAATGTAATTAATTAATAAATATTAAATAAATAAATAAGCTTATGTTTTGCATATTTTTGCTCCCAAACACTACAATGTGGAAATAATTGTACCTTCTGATCACACTGCCAAAAAGTGATGTTCTTCAGTCTTAATTTCTACTGCAAATGTATAAACTCTTAAACTGAGATGGATTTAGTTCACAAAAGGTAAAAAACACTCATTGAAAGGGAAAACAAGTTTTTTGACCTCACTGGCAGATATTTGTTGTTGTTTTAAACATAAACTCACTTCATTTTGCTCATTTTCTCAGAAAACAAATGTAAATGCATGCTGATTTAAGGTTGTTTAGACTTGTACTAAAAAACAAGATAAAATACAGTGGAATATATATGTATGTATATATATATGTATGTATGTGTGTGTGTGTGTGTGTGTGTGTATATATAGTCAACATTTGAAGTGGATCAAAACTTTTCATCAAAGCTGTTCTAAAACTTAAACAATACCCATTCTTGTCTTGGAACAACTTTGATGAACTTTTTTGATCCAGTTCAAATGTTGACTACTGTGTGTGTGTGTGTATGTATATATATATATATATATATATAACATTATTTAAATTTAAGACTTTCTGCTCTGATTTAGGATATTTTTTAGATATCTGTGCTAATACTATACATTTTTAGATTTTTTTTTTTTTTTTTCTCCATATATATGTATATTTTTCATATAAAACCAGTCTTGAGTAGCATGGGTATATTTGTAGCAATAGCCAAAATTGAGTGGGTCAAAAGGATCGATTTTTCTTTTATGCCCAAAATCATTAGGTTATTAAGTAAAGATCATGTTCCATTAAGATATTTTGTAAATTTCCTACCATAAATATATCAAAATGTAATTTTTGATTAGTAATATGCACTGCTAAGAACTTCATTTGTACAACTTTAAAGGTGATTTTCTGAATATTTATTTATTTATTTATTGCACCCTCAGATTCCAGATTTTCAAATATTTGTATCTCAGCCAAATATTGTCATATCCCAACAAACCATATATCAAAGCAAAGCTTATTTATTAACTGGTTTCGTGGTCCAGGGTCACAACAGATATATTAAGTTACTTATGTAGCATGGTACAGTGATGATACTGGATATCGGTGATAGGTAGTACTTTTTACACTGAATAACTGGCATATTCATGTTCCTTCAAACTTTTTTGAGGTTAGAGTTGTACCTGGTCAGTTTTGGTGCTGCTGCGCTGTATGATCTCGATGTCTTCAGTGCAGATGAAGCCGTTCATCTGGAGATTGTCCAGAATACACTGCGTGTTCTTCACCTGCTCCACCAGCAGCTCGCGGTGTAAAGTCAGGAGCTTCAGGTGAGACCCGTCACTCCTGTAAGAGCCCATTTCACCTGGTTAGCGCTAAACCATCAGCCCTAGTAATAATAACCCAGCCCAGGCTCTTCACAGACATGCGGTCAGGGTGTAACCGGTCCGGAGTCGCGTCATTGTCGGTGTCTGAGGCGAAAAATCAGCGCTGAACAAATGGGCGTTACGATTCTCTCAGATTTTCAGAGTTTTACAATTACGATATAATATATTTCAAGAAAGCTTAACCATCTCAACGTCCTCGGGCAAAAGAAAACAGAAAATGAAAGCGTCTGAATCTGCGAATATAATCGAGGTTAAACGGACTGATTGTTTACTTGGTTCCGCACCTTCCATGTTAACTAGGAAGTGAAACTAAAACATGAAATTTGACCCGGATTGGCGAAAACACCCAGGATTTGCTCGTTTCTGCTGTGTAAAGGTTATTTGAGTTGTGTGGCGAGGTCAGACAAATAAAACGATAAAACAGTTTAGCTTGTCTTCAGTCAGTCATGAGGTTTAATGTTAGTTGCGTGTTTTATAATGAGCTTCTTGGGAATTAAATGCAAAACTTGTTACATTTTTACTAAACTTTACAATGTGGAGTTTATAAACTTTTTATAACCACATTTAACGTCCAACAAACACAGAACATTGTGCTGTATTTTTTTAAATTAAACATTTCACAAGCTTTCAAGGGAACATTCTCACAGCTTTCACTAGCGTGTTTTAAAAATGTATATAAATGTTAAGATAAAACATTTATAAATTAATGTTCATTTGGTAGGGACATGTCATAGCGTCTCTACTTAATTCTACACCTTTGAAAATCATAACAGTTGATGTCCGAAACTATAATTCCCTCCTTAAATATGAAGAGGTCAAACCACAGATTGTGAGTTAATCCAAATTTCACGAAAAAAAAACAAAAAAAAAACATGATTATTCACCAGACATTGAAGTGAGTTGCTTCTGTTACTCTTCTAAGGAAGATTCGTTCACTTGTTTTGCGGATGTACCCACAGAAATCATTTTGTAAGTGACTTTTCTGTTTTAAAGATGTTTTATTTAAATTGTTTAACTACTTGAAAGAGAATAAAGGAAAATATAACTTAATTTGTGTTTTCTGGTCGCTAAATTTCACATACATAAACAAAAATATCTTGACTCTAAGCTGATTTAGACAAGTATATGGAAACTATCCAAAGATCTGTTAGTCCCTAATCAGTCAAAATTGGATCTCTAAATTCATACACTTTTACTATAATAAAACTATGGTTAATTTTCTTAAGAAATTTGTATTTGTGTATACTTTTTCTTTTTTTTGTTTTGTTTTTATAACTGTACTACCGTAATAGTTTGGTGTTTTATATTGCTTAATTTAAAAAAATAAATAAATAAATCAGAAAAAAAGATTAGCTATAATGCGCTCCAAAGTCCCGATCTGGACCAAAAGATTCACGAACCTGCACCGTCCAGATCTAAATCAAATGACTTGTGATTCGCGCTCTGAAGTCCCGATCTGAATCAAATGATTCGCGCTCCGAAGTTTCGATCTGAATCAAATGATTCGCGATTCGCGCTCTGAAGTCTCGATCTGAATCGAATGAATCGCGCTCCGAATTTCGATCTAAATCAAATGATTCGCGATTCGCGCTCCGAAGTCCCGATCTGAATAAAATGATTAGCGATACACGATTTAAAGTTCCGATCTGAATCAAAAGACTCAGGAACCCGCTCCGAGGTTCCGATCTAAATCAAATGATTCGCGATTTGCGTTCCGATCTGATCTGAATCAAATGATTCGCGATACGCGATAGAACTCCCGATCTGTATCAAATGACTCGCGATCCGCGCTCCGAAGTTGCGATCTTAATCAAAAGATTCACAAGCCCGCTCCGAAGTTCCGATCTAAATCAAATGATTCGCAATTCGCATTCCGAGGTTCCATCTAAATCAAATGATTCGCGATACGCGATTTGAAGTCCAGTTGAATTGGTTTGTCAATCAAAGAAAATCAGTTGAAAGCATCCAGTCATCTCATACCATTGAAGTCAATCTTACATTTATCAGCATGAATCGTAAATAATATTTGGGAAATTATTGTTGTATCTGATTGTATTAGTCTATATAGAGTGATAGTAAATGTAAAAAAAAGGTTGTTTTTATGAGTATATGATCACCAGAAGTGAAAACAACACAAGCAAAACACAACACAATGAATGCCAGCAAAAAATACTTTATGCAATTGCTATCATACATTACAAATACAGCACATTCTTCCCCTCGTCTGCGTAAACAACATAACTAACCCGTCTATTAGCATTGTGCTGTGGTGTACATTCTGTAGACTACAGATAAGAGTGCACACAAACACCATTTAAGAGGCGAATCCGACGCTAATCATCAGACTGAATCTCTTCTGTCCTTTCTTTGGATTTTTTAAAAGCTTTCATCAGTTCTTCCATCACAGGCAGAGGTCCCTCGTATTTGTTGGTTTCGATAGACCTGAGTTTCTCCTGATAGTCCTCCGGCAGACCGTTCTGCTCTGCGCCCATCACAATAACCTGAAACACACAAGGTACTTCATTCCCACTGGCATCTTGAAGATATTTCTGTCATTTGAGTTCTAGAGGACACACCTCCTGCAGGAATCTAGTCTTGCGTTGAGTGTCTTCAAAAAAAGAAGCATCATAAAAATGTGTTGTTTTTGTGCCAGAATTGTGCTGATTATTTAACTGACTTTTTCTATTGCAGTTTTAGGTTTCAGATTTTTAGTTTTTTGGTTTAAAATGTGCATTTACTCCTTTTTTGCACGTGCAAAATGCATTAAATGTAGATTTTAAGCTAACAATTTAGAAGTCTTAATATAGAAGTTATTTTGTGGCAGATACTTTTGCATTGTATTATGAAAATTATAGTGCATACTCCGGATGCTTCGGTTTGTTGTGTTTTTGTTGTATCACTGACCCAGTTGTTGGCGGTGCTCTATTGTCTCATACAAAGCGAGCTGGAGCAAACGCCAGAAAAAACACCACAACATTGTCCTTTCGCCAGCAGCACAGATAACAAACGCATTCTGTTTTGAAGAATGATATCAGATTACTCCGTTTAGAGAAGCATGTGTTTCTGTTGTTGTTGCTGTAATTTGACACAATAGATGCTGGGAAAACAGAATTGGGTTCATTGGGTCATATAAATCTCCTCTTGATTCACAAATGTGCATACAATTGTGTCAGATCTTTCAGTGAATCAGTGGATCCAGTTCACAAAAATGGTCTGAATGATTCAGTTACAAATCAAAGTGATCAGAGTTCAACTCACTGAATCAGTGATTCAGCCGAATCAGTTAACAACCAAATGGAGGAAGTGATTATTAATGAATAACAATTTAATTTTCAGTCTAAACCTATCATATGACATTGCTTTTGTGTTCTTTTGTGCTTCTTTATGTAGTTTTTTTGTTTTTTACTTCTATTATTTAGAGCTTGGCATAACTAGAATAACTTTTTCTAGTTATGCCAAGCTCAAAAACATTTTATTTGCAAGAAACTGACTTTTTTTTTTTTTTTTTTTTTTTTTAAATAACTACAATAATATATATTTATAAAATGCATAAAAGTGCACACAGAATTATACACTTCTGTTAATTTCCATTTGGTCAAAATCTTGAGTGAAAAATGTTGTTCTTGTTATTGGCCAGCTCTAAAATATTTTATTTGCAAGAAATTGTAACTAAAAATCTTTTTTTTTTTTTTTTTTTTTTATAAAATAATAACTACAATGATATATATTTATAAAATGCATAAAAGTCCACACAGAATTATAAGTTTCCATTTATTTCCATTTGGTCAAAATCTTGAGTGAAAACTATTATTCTAGTTATTGCTAAGCTCTAAAATATTTTATTTGCAAGAAATTGTAACTAAAATGTTTTATTTATTTATTTTTAAATAACTGCAATAATGTATATTTATAAAATGCATAAAAGTGCAAACAGAATTATAAATTTCCATCAACATTCATTTGGTCAAAATCTTGAGTGAAAAATATTATTCTAGTTATTGCTAAGCTCTAAAATATTTTATTTGACAGAAATTGTAACAAAATTTTTGTTTTTTTTTAAATAACTACAGTAATGTATATTTATAAAATGCATAAAAGTGCAAACAGAATTATACATTTC
The DNA here is from genome assembly GCA_036247105.1 of Cirrhinus mrigala. Lineage (NCBI taxonomy): Eukaryota > Metazoa > Chordata > Actinopteri > Cypriniformes > Cyprinidae > Cirrhinus > Cirrhinus mrigala. The sequence continues at coordinate 1,653,208 of CM070022.1, forward strand.
CATCAACTTCCATTTGGTCAAAATCTTGAGTGAAAAATATTATTCTAGTTATTGCCAAGCTCTAAAATGTTTTATTTACTAGAAATTGTAAATAAAAATATTTTTTTTTTAAATGAAAAGGATAATGTGTATTTATAAAATGCATTCAAACGCACACAGAATTATACAACTCCATTTAGCAGAAATTTTAAGTAAAAATGTGTGCTGTAAATTATTCGTGATTAATTGCATCCAAAATAAAGGTTTGTGTTTACATAATATGTGTACTATGTATTTTTTAATGTGTGTAAATATAAAATACACACACATACATGTATATATTTAAGAAATATATGAAATGCATACACACACATGAATATTTCTTAAATATATGCATGTATATGTGTGTATTTATTATATATACACATAAAAATATACACATAAATAATGTAAACAAACTTTTATTTTGTATGCGATTAATCGTGATTAATCAGTTAAAGAGTACTAGTAAAAATATTAGTTATCAGTTATGCCAAGCTCTAAAATATTATTTTTTTTAGAAGTTGAGTAAAATTTTTTTTTTAAAAATAACTAGAACATATATTAGAATTAGAATGTTAAAAATTAGATAAGATTTTTGTTAATTTCCATGACTTCAAGAAATCACACTTTTAAAATTGTTTCCTTATATATCCTGGTATGTCTAGGCCATGAGAATACAGATTTTTCTTGTTGATGCGACGAATTAAAATAAGAAATATCTCATTTTTACCATTTTAATGTCTTACTTTAAATAATTTTAGGTCATCTTGAGGCCCTTTTGAAAGAGTTGAGAACCACTGATCTGAACAAAGCCAAAATTCTGATTAAAGCTGTATTTTGTGTCTTGTTAAAGCACGCGGGAGGCTGTACCTGTAGATACTGTGGTGACGGTGGTGCATAAATGCAGCTGTTCATGATGTACGTCCGACAGTTGAGGTCCTGGCTGCTGGTGGAAACGTTCACTTCCACTGGGCTGTAGGTGCCCATTTTCACATTCTCCTGACTGCAGAGGAACATACAGCACATGTGAGGAGCTCAATCACTCACTTACTACTGGTAATCAGGTAAAAGCAACATTTCTACATGAAGGTCTCTGATCTGTATTTATATGTGTGTGTTTGGGTCTGAAAACTCCTACCTGTCCAGGGACTCCAGGTCTGACATGTTCATCCTCCACACGACGCCCCACACCTCGTCACCCAGGCTGTGCTCGATGGTCGCAACACCGCCGTGCCAGCGCTGACTCGCTAGTCCTTTATGGTTTCCGAAGACCAGTTTATAGTCCTGGAGAGGATGATGAGTCAGTTACATAGATAGATAGATAGATAGACGGATAGACGGATAGACAGATAGTACAATAGATGGATAGAAAGATAGATGGGTAGATACTATAGATAGATAGACAGATAGATAGATAGATGATAGAACAATAGATAGATACTATAGAGATACTGCAGATAGATAGATAGATAGATAGATAGATAGATAGATAGATAGATAAAAATATGGATAAATTGACGATAGATAGCTATATATTTAAACAGTCTGATGGATGGGTGGGTGGATGGATAAACTGTTGCATAGTTAGGCGGATGGATGGACAGATTAACGGATGGATGGATGGAAAAACAGTTGGATGAATGGATAAACAATTGGATGCATTAATGGATGGATGGACAGATTAACGATGGATGGGTAGAAAAAGAGTTGCATGGATGGACAGATTAACAGATGGATGGATGGGTGGAAAAACAGTTGTATGGACGGATGGATAAGTGGATGGATGGATGGATGCTTGATAGATAAACAGTTGGATGCATGGATAAAAGGATGGATGGAAATATGGATGGATGGATGGATGGATGGATGACTGGGTAAACAGTTGGATGGATGTATAGATAAAGGATGGATAGATGAATGGATGATTGGATAAATGGATGGATGGACGGATAAATGGATGGATAGATGGATAAACAGTTGGATGCATGGATAAACGGTTGGATGGAAAGATGGATGGATAAAGGATGGTTAGATGGATGGATGATTGGATGGATAAACAGTCGAATGGATAGATCGATGGATGG